>JAVSCE010011180.1:0-67353 GCA_032199065.1 Smutsia gigantea
ATTTGATAAAAGTGCCTTGGATATACAATGGGGGGATGACGGCCTCTTCAGCAGCTGGTGTTGAAAAACTGGACAGCTACATGTAAGAGAATGAAACTGGACTACTGTCTAGCCCATACACAAAAGTAAACTCAAAATGGATCAAAGACCTGAATGTAAGTCATGAAACCATAAAACTCTTAGAAAAAAACATAGGCAAAAGTCTCTTGGACATAAACATGAGCGACTTCTTCATGAGCATATCTCCCCGGGCAAGGGAAACAAAAGCAAAAATGAACAAGTGGGACTATATCAAGCTGCAAAGCTTCTGTACCGCAAAGGACACCATCAGTAGAACAAAAAGACATCCTACAATATGGGAGAATATATTTATAAAAAACGTATCTGATAAAGGGTTGACATCCAAAATATATAAAGAACTCATGCACCTTAACAAACAGAAAGCAAATAATCCAATTAACAAATGGGCAGAGGACATGAATAGACACTTCTCCAAAGAAGAAATTCAGATGGCCAACAGGCACATGAAAAGATGCTCCACATCGCTAATCATCAGAGAAATGCAGATTAAGACCACAATGAGATATCACCTCACACCAGTGAGGATGGCCAACATCCAAAACACAAACAACAACAAATGTTGGTGAGGATGTGGAGAAAAGGGAACCCTCCTACACTGCTGGTGGGACTGCAAATTAGTTCAACCATTGTGGAAAGCAGTATGGAGGTTCCTCAAAAAACTCAAAATAGAAATACCATTTGACCCAGGAATTCCTCTCCTAGGAATTTACCCTAAGAATGCAGCAGTCCAATTTGAAAAGGACAGATGCACCCCTATGTTTATTGCAGCACTATTTACAATAGCCAAGAAATGGAAGCAACCTAAGTGTCCATCAGTAGATGTATGGATAAAGAAGATGTGGTACATATACACAATGGAATATTATTCAGCCATAAGAAGAAAACAAATCCTACCATTTGCAACAACATGGATGGAGCTAGAGGGTATTATGCTCAGTGAAATAAGCCAAGCCGAAAAAGACAAGTATCAAATGATTTCACTCATATGTGGAGTATAAGAAGAAAGAAAAAAACTGAAGGAACAAAACAGCAACAGACTCACAGAACCCAAGCACGGACTAATAGTTACCAAAGGGAAAGGACTGGGGAAAATGGGCGGGAAGGGAGGGATAAGAGGGAAAAAGGGGCATTACGATTAATGTAATGTAATGTTGTAATGTTGGGGGGGCACGGGGAGGGCAGTACAACTCAGAGAAGACAAGTAGTGATTCTATAGCATCTCACTACGCTGATGGACAGTGACTGTAATGGGGTTGGGGTTGGTGGGCAGGACCTGATGAAGGGGTAGTTTAATAATCGTAATATTACACATGTAATTGTAAATTAATGATAATAAAATAAATTATATTAAAAAAAAGATATATCCACCAGAAAAAAAAAACAATAGTGAAGTCAGAAGGAAGCTTTAAAAAGGTGTTAGTTCCTTAAAGAACAGGATGGTCTTTTTCTCCAGGAATTTCTGGACTGTGATTAAACTTCAGACAAACAACATGTGCCTCTGCACAACAGCCAGCAGCATTTTGGCAGGAGATATGCCGGGAATATAACAATAGGCAATGGCATCTTAGTAGAAATAGGAGTTCTACCTTTTTGTGAAAATCTGTTCCTTCTACACCTATCACCACCACTAAAAGATAATAAGGGAAATGTCTCTGGGAAAAAATGTCATGCTTGATGAAAAATGTCTGCTGTTAATGAATTGTGTGTCCTTGGCAAGTAACTTGACCTTTCTGTGCTCACCGTTTCCTCCTTTCTAAATGAAGTAGGTTGTTTAGACTCAATTTAGCATAGACATAACTAACATAACACCATTACTGAACTGGTGCTGGGGTTCTTTCCAACACTTTATATTCCATTATTCAAAAAGGTAGGAAGTAGAGACAAAAGATCTTGAGCCTAACTAGAACATTAGAACTGAAAGTGCAGCTGTAATTCACTTCATGCAATTCCCTTAGTTTATAAACCAAGAAAATGAGGCTCAGGGTCTTGATTAAGCTGGTTAGCAACACAATTCAGTCTAGAACTGAGATCCTGATTTACAGTCTTGAATTTCCCACTCTCCCACAATGCCTTCCAACCAACTGGCTTGAACCATTTGTATCAGATGAAGTCAGAGTGCATTGCAAGAGATACACACACAAAGCCTCGCTGACCTGAGAGAGATTTATGTGTTGGACTTAAGGTTCTTATAAAATGAAATCCCGTAAACTTCAACTGCAACATAAAAGTATTAGACTGTGTTATGTGCTTTTTATAGAGCAATATAATGGTTAAAGCTTCAGACAGACCTGCTGGTCTTGCCACTGCAGACACAGTCACTCTGAAGTCTTAGCTTCTGAGATTACAGGAGGGAGGTGACAGTCCCCTCCTACCTGGGGAGTGCTCCCAGCCAAGTCTGCCCTTGGTCCCCACATTGTTTTTGCTGTTGAGAAGCAAAGAGGAAAAATGTTCTGAACTAGGCAGACAAGAAAGAAAGTAAGGACAGAAGGGGCCAGCCAAGTCTTCCACCAACATCTGAGATCATGTTCTCCTCATTGCTGGCCTTAAAAGAATGAATAAGTAGGGAAATAGCAAATGCAAAATTCAAAAAAGTAACTCAAGTAAGAGTCAGCTTGGCACTGCCTAAGGAGCAATGAGCAGAAGTACATACTGCTCACCCTACAGGCCGGCTCTGCTCACAACCTTCTGTGCTGAGTTATGAGATTTAATACAACCATCTGAGTGATACCTTGGAACTCCTTAGAGACAGACACTAAATGAACAAAGAAAAGACTAAAAAATACAACTAATTCATTGTTTTTATAGATTATAGTCTTTTTACCTTCTAAACAAGAGTGAAAATGAAAAGATGAAATTAACTACATGTCTTCTTGGAGGCAAAACCAATCTGGAGCATAAAGAACTGTCCTGTCTGAACATAAAAGGGCACACATCCTCTGCCACTTGGATGTTTGGGTCTTTCTTGGGGTCCCCTTTGTGAATGATGGGCTTTATGATATTCACAACTCAGGTCCAATGTACTTAGTATACCTCTTATTCTCAAATGAATTTCTCTTTTTAAAAAACATGCTAATATTCATTCATTTATTCATTATCAACAAATATTGAGTGGCTCCTATGCTTCAAGCACTGTTCTAAGTTCTAGAGATATAGCAGTGAATGAAATAGACAAAAATCCTGTGCATGGATCTTACATTCCAGTTAAAATCTCTCCTTCTCTATGTTCAAAGTGCACAATTTAATAGATGTCTGTTGAATGAATGAATGAATGAATGAAATAATGATAAATAATATTTGGGTTAATCTGTGAGAATCAGATAAATTATAGTATAAAGGTGGGCAGTGAGCAATATAAAACCCAAGAAAAAACTGTATGTATTTCATCAATCAGCCCTTGAATTTCATTGCCATTCCCCTTCAACTCTATTTCTTTTCACTAGACTGCTACATAATAAAATGGAGGTGATTCATAGAAAGTGTTTCTCCCAAGGCACTGGAGTGTAAAATATCAACAAAGGAAAAAGAAGCACTTATACAAAGAAAAGAGGCCTTTTAATGATCACTCTCATTCAGTTAAGTCCTATATTTAGAGACCTCATGTTTCTTTGTCAAGCATCAATTTTTTTATTGAAGAATAATTGAGATACTCTATTATATTAGTTTAAAGTATACAACATAGCAATTTTATATT
The DNA here is from genome assembly GCA_032199065.1 of Smutsia gigantea. NCBI lineage: Eukaryota > Metazoa > Chordata > Mammalia > Pholidota > Manidae > Smutsia > Smutsia gigantea. The sequence continues at coordinate 3,773 of JAVSCE010011180.1, forward strand.
TATATGCAATATGGTCTCTAGCTGCCATCTATCACCATACAGAGTTGTTATAATATTATTGACTAATTCCCTATGTTGCATATTACATCCCTCTCTCTTATTTATCTCATAACGGGAACACTGTACCTCTTAATCCCCTTCAGCTATTTCATCCACCCTTCAGCATCAAATTTTTAAAAACCCAATTAAATCTCATCTCAAAAACCAACACTAAAATAAGTAATAATATGGCTGAAAACTTACTTGAAGGAGGTCCAGAGATGACCTTCTACAGTCTGGCCTTCGGGGTTCCATGTTGGTTTAAGTTCATCTGAACCCAGCAAAGTACTGCTGACCTCCAGTCAGTGGCCACTTCATTTTCATAGTGTCCTGGGTGGTGCCGCCTGTAGAGGGTTGGGTCAAAGCCAGGTGTTTCATAATGCAGTCAGGCAGAGCATGTCTTTGCCTCTGGGAAGTAAGGTTATGAGGATAAAAGGGAAATCACCTCTAACATCATGGAATGGAACAAATATGGAAACACAGACATCAAAGCCTGGGTAATTATTAAGTTAATCTCAAAGAAAGAAATATGATCTTTGGATGAAGCCACCTGTCACCCCACCCCCACCCCAAGCTGATTGGATGAAGAAAGAGATTTATTATTATATCAGGAAGTTTTAAACAATGAAATTCCAGAAACACCATGAACGCATCACATCTGCTAGCATAAATAATGCTACCTTCATCTCAGTGTAGCCTCTTCTTTGAAAAGAAACTTATAATCAGAGGAATGAAGTAGACTTTCTTTGCCATCACTCTTTAGCAAATGATCATTTATACTACTATCAGCTACATTCACTTCCAAAGGAAACATCTGAACTCGAAAGTTTTCAAATAACACCAAGGTTATACAGGTTAAAAGAAATCATAAAAAATATGAACATGAACAAGAACAGAAAATGATTTTATGAGATCCAGAGTACTATTCTAGCTCCAAATTGAGGATGGCTGTAAGAGGTGAGTTCAAATCTTGATTCCCTTCTCTGGTTACCCTTTCAGGTAGCCCCTTGCAAGAAGTTAGAAGCAGTTCCCTATTTAGAGGAATGATGAGCAGGTAATGATAGGCAATAACTCTAACACATGTACTCAAAGAACATGCTCAAAACCATTGTGGCTTTTGCAAAACGTCCTGTGTCAGAAAGGCACAGGGAGAGGGAGATGGTCAATAGTAGGAGAACCTATGAGATAGGAGGAAAGAAGGCATTAGGGACACTTTTTAGTATTTTTGTTGATTGATTCTAGTCTTTTACTTTTGAATATTTTCAAAATATTTTAAGAATTCCTCCTATTATTGGTTCTTCCTTCTCTTTCAAATCATCTTCTCTCCAGCTTCAATTATTGGCTTTTCCCTCCTTTTGGTGCCTTTTCTCTTACTCTTTGCCTCCATCTTCTCTGAATGGCAAAGCTCCAGGTTTCTTTGTCAAAGAAAGGAATGATATAAGAAGGGAGAATGAAAGTGTGATCAGGGTTAGAGTAGGAACCATTTATCTCCCAATTCTTGGTTCTATGAGAATAATGTATAACCGAGAATTACTGCAGAATGTGGCAGAGATGGAGACTTACAAAAGAAAATCCACCAGTATATGTTAAACACTTACAGTCATTTATCTCACATTCATTCCACCATCTGGATTTGATATTACATTAGGCATATAGGAAGTTTTGAATGCCAGAGGTCAGAAAGTGTACTTGGAAAAGATGACTAAGGACAACACCTTGCCAGTGACCCAAAAGCCAACATGTAAGATGGACAGGCTGTGTCTCAAACATTCTGGCAGAAAGTGTCACTTCTGAGAGCTCTTTCCACTGATTTTGAAAATGCATGAAATTTTCTCATCTTTGGACATGGGCATAATCATTGCTGGCATTACACTGACTAAAAAGAGCCACTATATACCCAGGAACACAACCCAATACATCTAATAATAAATGTATACTCTCCATCCATGAGTAAAATATAAACTAAAACAAAATATACATACAAAAAATACACTAAAGAATGGTAATATAGATATCTTAAAAGGCACCACTATTTTAATTATTAAACTACTGGAGTGTTTGGAAGTGTTAAGCTCTTTTCCTCCTTTGTGTCTTTTCATTTTTCTTCTACCTCGAACCTGCTCCCCAGTTCGAGCACGTAGAAAATTATGTGTTTATTGCTGCTGATTAGCTTTGAAGCAAGGTGGAAAATAGAAGAGGCTTACAAATCTTTCATTAATCTTCTAGAACCTTAGAAAAACATAATGGTTTTGTGAAGGGGATGAAAGTTTCTATGCTAAACAGAAAAAGTTTCTTGGCCAGAAATATAAGCAAAGAAGATTTTCAGAAGTAGAGATTCCACATTGGTGGCTGAGGGGAAAAATGGAGGGAGGGAGGTCTGCAGGTTCTGAGATCAAAGTAAGCCTGAGCCCAGTTCTTGCCAGCACACTGGTGGAGCAGCAAGCCCCAGAGAGCAAAGCGCTGCCTGCTGTGTGTAGGCTGGTATGAGTGCAACCTAAGTACGTAAGCTAAGTACAAAATTTCCACCTCACTTCAGCAGGTAAAGGTAAGCCGATTATCCTCACAGGTGATGTGTAAATTCAGGTTTTTAGCTGGAAAGTAAGCTACACCTAGTTTCAGCAAAAGAAGAATGTATTCTTTCAAGCAAAAATGGAACTTATTGGGAGGTTATGGCGAAGTTCAAGGAATCAAAAGCAATCTGGGAGTCCAATCTTCAGAAAGGGGAAGACAAGGTAATTTTGGTGGCCTGGGTAACAGGAAGTATGGGCTTCCTTCAGAGGGCCGACACCAAGTGGATCAGCTATAAATGTCTTTCATCCTTGAGTCACTCCTCACAAAATTTAAATTCCTGGAGGAGCTGGAGGAAGCTTGCTCAGATCCCTTGCTCAACTTTTAGCTAAGGAATGTAGGATAACTTGTTTGATAGCTGTAGAAAATTGAAGGCAATGGGGGTAGGTTAATCCCCCAAAGGAAAATCAAGATGCTTTTACAAAAAAAAAAGAAGAATGATGCTGGGCAAGAATAAACAAAATACAGCCACTACAGATGGCCAGTATAGATATATTAAAATCTCTATGCTTGATTACTTTTTAATACATTATTTATGCATGATAATCAATTGGAAGAAGTTGGAGTTCAACTTGATTGGCCATTAAATTCATTGTGTCACACCTTAGCTTCATCTTCAATTTCCTTCCTTCCCTGCAGCTTATGTCCCCACAATACTCCAGGGCTTACAGTTCCATGAACATATCCTCTTACGCTATATCATATCTATGAGTTCACACATGCCACACTCTCTGCTTGGAATGGCCTTCCCTATTCCTGTCTGTCTGGAGAACTCACCCACTCAATTCAAACACTTCCTCCTTAAGTGATGCCTTTCAGATACTCTCTTATTCCTATCATCCTTTCCCCACCACTTCTCTTCTTCATCTCAGTATCCCCACTATGTATCTTGTATGTGACTTATTTTTAAATTTATTTTATTGTGTGCAACTATTGGTTTATATGTTTGCCTCCCCTAGAGATTTATGAGCTTTTGGGTGTTAGGCTCTGAATAAATGGCTGCTGAATAAACTTATGACCTTTCCTATCAGATACCAATATTCACTAAGGGTCCATTCTGTTTGGAATAATATGCAGAAGGCATTTGTAGGGAGTCATGCATAGTTTACTAAAGCAGTAATTCTCTACTAGGGGCATGCAGACCATCAGTGGGGAGGGACTAGTGATCGAGATAAGACATAAGGTTTTCATTAGAATCTCCCAACATTCACTCTTCCTTAATCCCCATGTCCACCTCCAAGCATAATGCACCATTTTCTACCTACTTTATTTACTGATATTACTTCTGCAAATTTTTATTTATCTTCATTTCACATCTGTAGTGGTAAAGTTTATATGCCAAAATATCACATTTTTAATTATTAATGAAACACGTGGTTTTATGTAGTGGATCATTTTATAGCACAGCCCCTATGAAGATGGGTGCAGCAGCCAGGGTACTGGGTGTGTAAGTCCTGGCTCTGTTGGGTCATGCTGGGCAAGATAGGCACCTATCTGTGCCTCATATCCCTAATCAATAAAATGAGGCCCACAATAGTACCCAGCACATAGGGCTGTTGAGAGAATTAAATAAGTCATAGTAAAACACTTAGACCATTACTCTGTGTATAAAAAATGTTAAATAAATGTTAGTCACCATTATTATTGCAGTAAAATGTACTCCCTACCATATTAGCACATTTTTTTGGTCATTAAAATAATATGGTAAAGGAGAAGTATAATAACAGAATGCATGTAAACATGAGTTTGTTTCCATCAGGGTAGGTTCTTTCATGAAGTAATTATCAGGACAAAGAAACAATTCAAAACTACTGCAATGGAGGAACTGACAAATGAATGGGACAAACAGGATAAACACAAATCCAAATACATCCAGGGACAGTTGAACAGACTTTCTCCAACAAGAGCTTAGTAACTGGGAAAGAGTCAAATATGAGTCTAAAAAGATTTCTTAATTTGAGGTGGCTGAAAGAAGAACACTGACTTTTAGTTTAGGAGGAAGGAAGGAGTTTAAAGACTCAAACTTTGTGAAAAGCATTATTAGCACTGGGAACTAGAAGTAATTAATATGAATCCAGTTAATTAATGAGTCAGTATGTATATCTGCAGTGAGTCTTATTTCCTGGCATCAGAGTTACAAGGCTTACTACTCAGTCATGTATCAGAATCCCTACTCATTTCCTCCAGAAACTAACTTCTGTTAAAGGAAATTTCCTTTTTAAAACCACTTTGATTTAACTTTCATTTCCATTCCCCTGGAATGACCATCACTAAGGTCATCGATGGTCTTTAGGCTGTTAAATCCAATGGACATTTTAGTCCTCAGTTTACCTGATCTCTCAGCAGCATTAAACATGTTGATGACTCTCTCGTTTATGAAAGTCTCTCTTCTCTTGGATTCTAGCCCACCGCACATTCCTTGTTTTCCTTCTACTATGCCTTCTCACCTATGATAATCCGCTGTAGATATGAAGGAATTGGAAAGGAAATTGTATCAGCACATTTGAAGACTGGTTAGCAACAACAGTAATCTTTTTCATGTTTACACTCCCACTGACACCAGTTCTTTCAATCACCTGGTAACACAGTCACAGAGGCCCCTCTCTCCCCTTCAAGCACTCTTGGCCTTCCTCGCACTGCAGCACGGCACTCATGCAAAACACAGACCCAATCACATCATGCCCATGCTTAAACTCTTTAATGGCTTACCATTAATATACAGGGGATAATGATTTAAATCCTTACCACTGCCCCTAAAGCCCTGCCTCTAGTCTCACCTGGTAGGCCTTTCCCATCTCTACACTCCATCCACACTGGTCTCTCTAGGTGTCAGGCACACCAAGTACAATCTTCACAAATGCTGTTCCCCTGCCCAATGTTCCCCACTCTTTCCTTCCCACTCCTTTAGAATTCAGCTCATACATCACTTCCTCAGAAAAACCCTCCTTGAGCTAGCAGCTATTCCCTGCTACACCCTTAGAGCACAGTATACATCTTCATAACACTCATTATAATAATTATATGTATTTATGTAAAGGTTTGTTCAGTGAAAGAAGGGCCTGAGTGTTTTTACTTACCTTTACTGTCCTGGCACTTAGCACAGTAGCCACCAATAAGAAAGCACACAAGAAATATTTGGTGAATAAATGAATGAACAAATCAATGAATTAATTTCCATGCATTTATCCAATGTCATTGAGTAGATTTCCAACTGAGGCATCACTGATCCTCTTTTCCTCAGTTATCAGTGACAAGTAAGATAGGGCTTGCACTCAACTAACACTGAGCAAGTCCACCTTAATTCTTGTCTTCTCTGGGAAATATCTAATTATAATAATAAATTGCTAGTGATAGGAAGTACTTAGTGAGAGCATACTTAGTGCCAGATAGATTGTGCTAAAGTTGTTTCATGCATTATCAGTTTCATCTAATTATCACAACTTCATGGTCTAAGTATTTTGTTATCTACTTGCTTTCAAGGAAAAGGAATCAGAGGCTTAGAGAAGTTAAGGGACTTACCCAAGATCACACAGCTTAATGTAGGTAAGGTGGGACTGGAACCCAGATCTAGTTGACTCTAAAACCTGTTACTCAGTAGCCAAGATACAGAAACCTAAATGCTCATCAGTGGATGAGTGGGTCAAAAAAAAAAATGTGGTACATATACATAATATCATTCAGCCATGAGAAAGGATATCCTTTCATTTGTGACAACATGGATGACTTTGAGCACATTATGCTAAGCAAGGTAAGTCAAATAGAGGAAGATAAGTACTGTACAATATTACTTATATGTGGAATCTAAAAAAGTGACACCTTTTTATATGTATAATGCATAAAATACAGAAAAATGGTGGTACCAGGGGACTGAGAAGGGATAAGAACGATGGTATTAAAGGGTACAAACTTGTAATGGGTAGTGAATAAGCCAGAGATCCAAGCAGTGTAATGAATATATACAATAATATTCTACTACAAAAATTTTTTTATAAAACCCATGCTCCTAACCATTATAACACATTCCTTCTAAAACACAGGGCTCTCTATTTACTATCACAGAACTTACTGCCACTTCTAACTCCTACAGTGCTGTTCTCCAGTGCTGTTTAATGCCTAGATTGAGATACAAGATTTCATATTTGCACGTTTTGGTTCTTCATTAAATTTTAAACTTCTTGTAGAGGGGGGCTTTCTGCTGCATTTTGTTTCTTTGGCTTCCTCACAAGGCCCATGCTTGGTGGTGAAAGTTCAGAAATATTTGTAGAATGAATGAATAATGAGTACTAGCATCACTTTGCTTAATAGTTTATATGGGCTAAATGTGCTATATTCATTAAACACAATCCCAAGTTAGGGAGACTCCCATTTTTAATGGAAATGCCTACGAATCAATACAATGACTTCTATTTAAATGTGTGATATGCCAATGCAATATTCCTCTGCAAAAGGTAACACATTTTATTTCCTTACCTAGTACATCAAACCCTGACTATGTTAGTCTCATAAAAAATGCAGAAATGTTTGTTAATATGAGATGAAACATGAAATAGATGGTATCTCTCCATCAGCTATGTTAAGCACAACAGAAGCATTCTTCATTTTGTATAAGGCTAGAAGGCACAGTCTCTTAACAGCTCAAATGACAAACTTCCTTTTAGCAGCTCAAATATTAAACCTCCCCTCAAATCATTTGAACGTAAAATCTTACTCCAGCATTTGAAGACTATTTTATTCCTGAAGAAGAAATCTGGGAGAAAAATCAATAATTCACCTGGCTTTGACCAACAATTTTGTAATGTGTCAACCAAATAATTTCCAATCTATTACTTCACCTCAGGAAATCATAGAGCTAACTTTTCCCCTCTTTCTATAATTGGGAACCCCTGAGTAAATCTCCTTAGTTCAATATTTGTGGGAAATGATACATCAAATATACAAATTTTTGGCTTAAACTCATTATAGCAAAATTGTATTAAACTCTATCATCTCCCCAATAGAAAACATGGGCTGAAATAGTTAAATGAAAAACAAATATTGCTGTTACATTCACTGCTTCAAACTTCATGCATCTGTGTCTTTTAAAGGATTCACATTGTACTTCATCAAGTGCTTTGTTCCTGAATATACACTCAAGAGTCAAGAAAAGAAAATGGGTTATATGCAGATGTATGGGGTTGTGTTCACTTAATAATTTACTCTAAGAAATATGAATCTAAGGGTATGACACATGATTAATTAAAAGACAATGGCCTAAGAATTGTAATTCATAGTTTAATCTGGATACTGTGTTAATCATTCTGAATTTCCATTTTCCCACTGGAAAAATTATAATTCCTGCCTTGCATCTATTTATAGGAATTTTAGAAGGACTGAGATGATATATTGGAAACGCTATGACAATCTCTAATGTTAGCTATATCATAAGGCTTGGCTATGTTCAAGTAGCTTTGGCTTTTATTCCATTTTACACTACTGAAGATAATCAGAGAGATAAATGGTTCCTCCTATTACAGGCCTCTTCTGAATTTCTCAACACGTATCAACAGCCAGAGCAAGTTAGTATTTGTGATCCTTAATTACCTGAAAAAACAAAATACAACAAAAAGCATGAAAGAAGAATGGTAACTTTCTGTTCAGCCCAAAATTGATTTCAGAACTATTAACTTCACTATGAACTATTCACCTTCAGTCTTGAGTGTATTTCATACGGATGATTTAAATTTTTGATACTCTGGTTTCCACTCACAAATTCTGCATTTTGACACATTCTGATGAAGTCTATTCACTCTAGACAATTTTGCAAACCTAACTTGAATAGTTGATTTTTACTTTATTCGAGTTCCTGGAACTGCCCTGATTAAATTTTAAAATATAATTACAGGTAGCACACTGAGTCAGTCAGCTAGTCAGAGAAAACTGAGCTCTGAATGCCTACTTCCTGCAGTGAACTGCATTAAGTGCTCTGGAGGAGGGCGGGGGTGGATAGGAACAGTCATCCATGAAATGATTTGAGGATTATTATTAAAACAACGTATCACCAAGTGTAAAGTACTCAAGTGGAAACTCTATACATAAGAGTTCAAGGAATGGAGTGCAAATGCAAACATAATTCCTGCTTTAACTGCCTGTCCTATATATTTAGCAAATGTGTTTTGTGACTGTTGGTAGCTTTGCTGGCATCCCAACAAAATGAGCTAAATAAAGTTGGTCTACCTACAAATGCACAGCTTGGATTGGTGTAGAGCAGTTCTTTAAATTTTTTTTACCTGGTAATACTTCAGTGGCTTTGTTAAGTAGAGTGTCAGAAAGAAGATATTTTTTTAAAGAAATTTTTTATTTTGCAATAATTTTAGATTTAGAAACATGTTGCAAAAATAATAGAGTTCCTATACACCCTCACACTGTTTCCCTAATGTTAACATTTTACATTGCCGTTACATTTTTCAAAACTAAGAACCAATATTGGTACATTACTATTAACTGAACTTTGGACTTTATACAGATTTCATTCTTTTTCCACAAATGTCTTATTTCAGTTCCAGGATTCAATTCATATACCACATTGCATTTAGCAGGAAGAGACCTTATGTTTTATAGCTGAGATTCAAAAATCAACCATTTCTGGGAAATGAAGCTAATCAGTGTTAAAATATTAACAGAAGCAGCAATAAAAATGAATTGAATGTCCAAGAGCAACCTGTACATACCAAAGCACCAGACTGTTGACTAACATTTGCAAAAATTAAACATGATCTTGTAACCAGTCAGTAATGTCTGTTTACCTAAAGATGATAATTTTATCAATACAAGCTCTACCATCATTGCCACTATATATGCATGAGAACATCACAATAATTTTTTCAGTACCACCCAGTGTGGGCACCTAGATTTCCTATATGAAGGCACAGGAGGAAGCTGATTTGGCTTCCAGTTAGGGAAGCTTACCATAAACTCCAGAGAAACAAATCTTTAAATGGTCTGCTTTTATGTATCAGAAGGTAATAATGAATCAAGACCAGTGGGTCTCCAACTTGGGTGTGCATCAGGATGATCTGCAGAGTTTGTTAAAACACTGATTTCTGAGTCCTAGACATCAGCACTTCTCACTAAGCTGCCAGGTTATGTGGATGCTGCCGGTCCTGTACTATGAGAATCACTTTTGTTGATAGTTGCCTTAAGGGAAAGGATAGCGGCCGGGGCCTGCCGGCAGGAGTCAAAGAGTTCCTGAGTGGGGGCATCGGGCTGTATATACAAGATGACAGGAGGGCAAACTGTCTGGTGCAGAATGCCAAGAAGCTTTATTCTGGCATGGCTTATATACACATGAACTGCCTACAGATTAGATTCACACACCTTTCTCAAGGACCTCAATCCAATCACTTAAGTATTGCCCACAGATCAATCCAATCAGACATTAATCCAATACTTAAGTCACATCCGCCTGGGGGCATCTGGTCCAGGTGGCTGGCCTTGAGATAAGACCTCCCTGCATTCCTGAGATACTTGCTCCTGGAATTTAGGAAACTTTTCAAGGTTTCTTTCAGAGTCAGGCCCGGTTCAGGCCTTAGATGGAGACTAGGCACAAAAACACAATCAGTCCTGTTCTGTACTCTTGCTCCTTCTGTCCCAACCGCTCTCCACATCTCCCCCTTTTTTATTTTTTAAAATGCTTGAATGCATGGGATGACTGTGCCTGTCTTAGGTTGGTCCACTCCCCTTCTTGCCTTACCCATCACTGGCTATCCAGCCTCCTAAGCCAAAATTGGCTGGGGGTGTTGAGTGATAAGTTTTGCTTGTGGAGGCTTCCATAGATTTGCTTCAGCACTTTTTCTACCAAACGTAGTGCTGTAGGGACCAATATAAGTAGAAGAAAGAGCATTAGAGCGCAGACAATGAAGGAGCTCAAGATCTATTTTGGTAGAGGCCCAGTTGGGGACCATGGAAACCTTCCAAAAACTCTTTTGTTAATTTTTCTGGTGACAAATCTAATTTTGCCTCTTGGATAGCTATTATCTCTTGATGTAGCTTTCTAGTATTCAACACATTAACTTGATCACCCAAGTAAAGCACGTATGCTCTAAAGCCTGGAGCTTATGTTCCACCTTGGGAATCACTTGATTCTTGGGTGGCCCAGGCGAGAGACACATCCTGAGCCAAATTATCTACAGAATCTGCAGCCTGAATTTCTGATAGAGAAGTTACACAGGAAGTAAAGTTACAATTATTACAGCTAACACTGAATTATGAATTATTCCCCACATTTACATAAACATCACCGATTAATAGAACATAAGAGGGATGGACACAAGCAAGCACTGTAAAATCTTTTGCATTATCATTAAAACCCCATTCCTCATTTTGATCATTCATGTTCACCCTTCATCCTGACGCAGCTGCCAGCTTCCAAATATAAGTTTGAGGATGCCCGTTACTAGACCACCACATTCCAGCCGTGAGCTGATGATCTGAACAGTTATCACAGGAAGACCAGTCCTAATAGTGCCCTGTTGACACATTACACCGTTTTGGGGTTCTTTCTACACAATGGGTCCATAAGATTGTTGCATTAACCCTCCTATTCTCTGTGCCACAATAAGACACTTGCTGAGGGGAAAAGCATGTCCATGGTCATAGTCATATTTGGATTTACTCTTGGAATCGTTAGTCATCCCAGGATAGGACATATTCACCGTGGGCATGAGCAGTCTGTTACCTTTGTTGTCCATAACATTGATACAATTGTCAGAAGGTCCAGCACAGAAGCACACCGGCATTCCTTTTCCTTCAGCTGAATAATTCTGATAAGGGCTCAGGGCAGGCAAATTCCTGGAGGTGGAAGGATGGCCAAGAATCCTGGTATCATTGACCTGGACAATGATCTCTGGGCCGTCCCAAACCACTGGGTGGAGGATCGGAGGGTCTGGCACAAGTGCCCAGTGTGTGTGGTTGGCTCCTGCGGTGGTCAGCAGAATGCAGAGGAGTATGAGCTTCAGCATGGCGGACCAAATCTTTCTGGGAGCCACCTGGCTCCTTCTGCATCCTGTGGAAAAACACAAACATGCCCTCGTCCCCAGATTAGTACTGGATCTGGGCCATTCCATTGACCCGTGAGAGGATCCTTCCACCTCACCATAGCATATGAATCTTCTGTTTTTGGATGCCAAAATCTATCCGCTGCAGACCTGCTCTGCACCTATGGTGAGAAAATTTAAAATAAAAAGTGCATGGTTTAAATAGTGTGCCGGAGTTTCTGGGTACAACTCCCCCTTTTTTATTTTTTGAAGCTGATGCTTCAGGGTACTGTGTGTCCTTTCCACAATACCTTGTCCTTGGGGTTTGTAAGGAATACCTGTTTTGTGAAGGATTTGAAATTGCTTGCAGAAATGCTGAAATGCACGGCTGGTATAGCCTGTCCCATTGTCTGTTTTAATCTCTTTTGGCACTCCTGTAATGCCAAAGCATTTTAAGCAATGGGTTATAACGTGTTTAGTGGCTTCTCCAGTTTGTGCTGTTGCCATAATAAAGCCAGAATAGGTGTCTATAGAAATATGGACATACAAATATAGGTGAGTTCCATGGCAAATTGGAAGTTTCTATATGACCGCGGTCGAGTTGCTCCTGCACTAGCAGCTCTGCCGCTTGTATTTTTTCAGCTGAAAGAGGCCACTGATCCACCCATACAGGGGTATCGCTGAGCCATGTTATTGGATCTGCATGGGGAGCAGGGGGCTCAGAGGCCTCTATTAAAAATATCCTAGTCCTTGTCTGTCTCTTCTAGAGGGAGTTATGAGAGGTTGATTGATGCCCTCCCTGTCCCTTAGCCCCACAGGGAAGAAGTCCTTGGTCTAATAATTGGTAGTGACTTTATCATTGGGGCTATATAGGTATACTCCCATTTCTTTCATAACATCTCTTCCCCATAGATTGACTGGAAGGCCGGCAACTATATATGGTTGAAAGCTGCCACTATGATTTTCATCATCCCTCCATAACAAAATATCACTACTCTGCTCTGAATTTTGACTTTGGCCTATACCTTGAAGGTGTGTCACTGTAGGTTGTTTAGGCCACTCATAGGGCCATTGATCACTCGCAAAAACAGATACATCAGCTCCAGTATCTAGGAGCCCTTTTATTCTTTTTCCTCTTATGGTTAATGTTAATTCTGGGCGTTTATTGCCAATGGGTTGAACCCAATACGCATCAGACGAGCCAAAACCCGCCTGACCTCTTTTATCCTTTATATATTTGTTTGGAGATTCTACTTTTGGAAGGAGAATTAATTGTGCAATTCTCTGAGGGGGTTGAATGACTGTTACGGCTGCTGGTGAATGAGCCATAATTTTTATTTCTCCCTCATAATCTGGGTCTATCACACCTGGTGCTACTAAAAGGCCTTTCATGGTGGCACTGCTTCTGCCTAGTAATAATCCTACACATCCAGCAGGGAGTGGTCCGTACACTCCTGTGGGAAGGGCCTGCATGCCCATCTCTGGGGTTAGTACTGTGTAGGAAGAGGGACTGAGGTCCAGTCCTGCTCTGCCTGAGGTGGCTCAATAGAGGTCACAAACAGATTTCCTTGCCTCGGGACGAAGGCGTGGAGCGCCCCCATAACACTGTTTCGGGGCCTGAGGCTGGCCCCTCCTCCCGTTTCCCTGTTCCTGATCTAGTTTATTTCCATTTACACCTCTTTTTGACTTACATTCTCTTGCCCAATGATTGCCTCGTTTGCAGCGAGGACAGAGACCCGGTTGTCTTCTTGTGTCTCCTAGCCTCTCATTCCTATTTGTTTTGGCACTGCCTTATCTGGTGACCCATTTGTCCACAGCCAAAACAGCTGCCAGGGGGCCCTGAAGTATTCCATGTTTTGGAAGCCTGCTGCTGGAAAAGCACTTCTTTGACTGTTTTCCCTTGAAGTGCGGCACCATGGCTAACCCTTGTGTGTAAACTGGGCCGATGTCTGAACAGAGACTAATATAATCTGAAATTGTGCCCTTTTTTCTGAAAGGGCGAAGGGCTGCCTGGCATGCAGAATTTGCATTCTCATAGGCTAGTTGCTTTACAAGGAGAAGGCCCGCATCTGTATCTCCTATCAATCTGCTAGATGTTTGCATCAAACGAGAGACAAAATCTTGAAAAGGCTCATCTGGCCCTTGCCTAATTTTAGATAAATCTTCGGATCGTGCCCCACCCCTGAGGGCAGTTTCATCCAAGCTTGCTTAGCAGCAGCATTTACTTGTGCATAGGCAGCAGGATCGAAATCTAACTGCCTGTTAAGATCACTGTAGGGCCCTTCCCCCATAAGCATTTCAAAAGTTACTGGATGGTTTTGAGCTCTATTAATATCAGCTGTCTTTTGACATTGCTCTGCATATTCTGATCTCCACAATAGATAATCTCCTCCACTTAAACAGGCTCCTGCAATAGCTTTTCAATCAGAAGGCGGGAGAGCACCAGCCGTAAAAGCCCTCAAGCATAGTTTGTGTAAACGGAGCAGTGGCTCCATAGGATGAGCAGGCCGTTTTCAGCTCTTTGTTTGAATGCTAAAGGCTGATGAATTCTGTGCCTCACCCCTTGCTCATCCACTTCCTTAAAGACCGGACAGGCTACAAAACCCATAGTATCTTCCCCTCTCTCTGAAGCTTGTTTCAGAGCCTTTTGCAGGGGTGAAAGCTGTTTTGGTGGCAACAGCTGTCTTTTAGCTGGTCTAGGTTTTAAAGGCGAGACGGCCAAGGCTGTAAGAGGCGGCGCAGGGGGATCAAGCCCCACAACAACTGACTGAGGGGGAACTGGAGGGGTATATTTCAATGCACCTTCAGCCATGAGCTTGCTAAAGGTTTTACACAAGCAAACCTCAGGCAGATCTAATTTTTCGGGCCTTTGTTCTTTAAGGTCTGCTAAAGAGCTGCGATCACTCTCCCATTCTTCCTCATCCGCCATTTCCGATACAGTCTCGGGTGATGCGGAAGGAATGACTTGACCAGCTTCAGCGTTTATACTTCCACTTTGGCCTGTGGCTGAATTTAATATCTGCCTCTCATGTCTAGGACCTAAACTATCTCTGATTAGAGTCCAAAGCCCAAAAGCGCAAGCAAAGAGCAAACGGTTATTCCCATTTCCCATACTTATCTCTACTGTAACACTATTATTTATAGATAATGAGGTTTTATACTTCCACTTTTAGCTAGCGAAGTAGGAAAGAGCTAGGAGCGCCCTTCACCTGACTCCAAGGCCAGGGCGGCGGCCTGAAAAAGCAGCTGGAAGTCAGAGACTGAGAAAGAGACACTCCTCATGGACACCCAGTCAGGCTGTCAGGGTCTGAGTCCAGACACGTGGGCCTTTGAGGAGCCGCTGAAGTGCAGCCCCAGCCTGGACTCTCGCAGCTGCCCACGGCTTTCCTCAGTCCCTCGCATCCAAGGAGGTGCCGTTGAAAGGGAATCCTGGCCTCTGCTCAGCTGACGTTCCCGGCTCCCAAGGGAGACGGGGGATCCACTGAGGGAGACACAGGGTAACCTGTCGCTCGAGACTTGAGAACGGCAGCCGGGCTAGTCCCTTTTAAGTGGCTGACGAGCGCCTGATGTTGTGAGCCACAGACGGCTTTTTTTTTTTATAAGAAAAGTAAAAGAGAAAGGAAGTGTCTGCTCCCCGGGGTAATTATGCCTTTTATTATACTCACGGACTGTTGGTCCTTTTCTTCAACTCCTGTCTTTACCACCATCCCCGCACTTTCTTGCCTGCGTGCTATGGCAGAAGTGCTTCAGATCCGCAGTGCTGCATCTTCTCTCTTGGTGGCTCCCTGGCGTTGCTCCCCCGTACTCAGGCCCCACGTTGGGCGCCACTTTCTGCCGGGGCCTGCCGGCAGGAGTCAAAGAGCTCCTGAGTGGGGGCATCGGGCTGTATATACAAGACAACAGGAGGGCAAACTGTCCGGTGCAGAATGCAGAGAAGCTTTATTCTGGCATGGCTTATATACACCTGAACTGCCTACAGATTAGATCACACACCTTTCTCAAGGACCTCAATCCAATCACTTAAGTATTGCCCACAGATCAATCCAATCGGACATTAATCCAATACTTAAGTCACATCCTCCTGGGGGCATCTGGTCCAGGTGGCTGGCCTTGAGATAAGACCTCCCTGCATTCCTGAGATACTTGTTCCTGGAATTTAGGAAACTTTTCAAGGTTTCTTTCAGAGTCAGGCCCGGTTCAGGCCTTAGATGGAGACTAGGCACAAAAACACAATCAGTCCTGTTCTGTACTCTTGCTCCTTCTGTCCCAACCGCTCTCCACAGATAGCCATTTTTTCTGACAAGATATAATCATAGGTGTTTGGATTCATATGTTGCTTACCTGTCAGATAAGTATCTGCTTAATCTTATTCCAAGTCTGTACAAGGACTAGTTAGAAAATAAATGTTAGCGTTACATAAATTATATAGTATTACATAAATATTATACAAATATTATATAAATGTATTATATAAATATTAGAAAATAAATGAGAACTCCACAATAGTTTCTCCCTTCAAGCAATGCAATCATTTAAAAATAATAAAATATTGTTTTTAGCAAAATAAAATATCATTATAAACCAGTTATAAATTTTTGACCTGAAACAAGACCTCCAAATGATCAATAAAATTAATAGGGGTGAAGGATGTATCACACATCTTCAGCAGTGTTTCTTAAACTTTAATGTGCTTTATAAATCACCTGGGATCTTTCAGTAGATTCTGCATTTCTATCAAGCTTCCATTCAAGTATCCATCAAGATGTCATTGCTGCTGGTCCACAGATCATACCTCACATAGGTGTATAGGCTTTTTGCAAGATTTTAGCAAATATAAGATATTCTAGCACCTATGATTCCTGGAGAATACCGGAACTTCATAGCATGTCTCTGTCATAGAAATAGTGCCTTTGACTAAGGAAAATTTTGTAATATACTAATCTGTATCCTGTCCTCTAGGCTTTACAATAAAGGAGGTCTAATTATAGGGAAACTAAATTAAAAATCTTCCTGTAGTATTCTGGAATATGGTGGAAACTTTTGGAACTCAATCACTTACTACAGGGTTCTTTATCCCTAATACCATTTTGTATTGTAGTATCAATCTAGTAAGAGTGACACAGGGAAAAATACAGAGGATAAGAATGTAATCCAATTCTGTAGTTTCTGTCCATATCACTACTGCTGATCTCATAAACACATGTTCAGTTCCTCAGACTGTTCTCCCATCTCCTTACCTCTCTGTCTCCCAGAGGCCCTCCTGGCTCTCGTGATGGAAATTCCAGGGGAGTTACTGACTTTTGTTATTCCCCCTAAGTGAAGCTTAGCTTTTTGGAGCCAAAGACCAATATTACATAGGACCTTATCATCCCTATTAGAAATAAATAATTTTTATATCTATTTCATCTGGTTGCTATAGGAAAAAAAGGAAACTTCAGAAAAATTGAAAAGGTTTGTTGACTGCCTCAAGAAGAGGAGAGGCTTTAAGAATGCATTCCTTTCCATAGTGGGCCAGAAAAGAAGAAAAAATCTTAATCAGAGGCAACAAATAATAAATTTCGGCTCTCCCAAGATGCCACCTTAGGATCCATCATATGGTATGATGGTAGCTTGCATACTGCACAAATGAGCAGGGCGGAAGGATCCCCAGAAAGAAGCCCCTCAGATTGCCTCTGAAAGTAGACTCTCAGAATATACTCAGAGTTTGTGATACGGTTGCTCTTGCTGACTAATGGTTACAATGGAAAAGTAAGCCAGTATTCAGGGATCCAAGCATGAAAGAAGGTAACAGAGATACGGCCTAGTCTGAAAAACAGCTCTGGAAAGTACATCATCAAGAGGTCCTCACCACCCACAACTCCCCTTAATCCTTGCTTCGACCTCCTGCACTGCCTTATGGGCACTGCCACAGGTAACCTGTAGGCAAGGAAGATGCTATTCAAGTGAAAATCAGAATTTCAGAAAATTTCTACCCACCACTGTAAATTTCACAGCTTACCATAAATGAAGGACTTTTCTGAGAATATTAGCAGCAATTTTAACAAATTTGGTTTTGTGATATTGTTTAAAGAAATGTGTCAACTTTTGGAAAATACACATAACTCAGTGAACCAGTATTTCCCAAGTGGTCAGTAAATACATGATGTTACAAAATCATACATGGGTGAAAGATACATTCAAACTGCAAGACAGAACAACAGATTTTAATGTAACAGAGTATGAAGAGCTTGTTGATATGATTGCAGATTAACTGCAACTGAACTTTAAGAAACTTAAAACCTCCCCAATTTGGTGTAATATCAAAGGAGAATATCCAGTTATTTGAAAAAGCTCTTAAATATTCCTTCCTTCTCTAACCGCAAACCTGTTTGAGGCCAGATTTTCTTTATATACTTCAACCAAAATGGTATGTCACAATAGAGTAAATGCAGAAGTAATACAAACAAAGCTGTCTCCTAGTAAGCCAAACATAAAAGAGATTTGCAACCCATGTTATATAATGCCACTCTTCTAATTTTTTTTTTTGGAAAATACAGTCATTTTGTAAAGTGTGCATGCTATCATATAATGGGTTTATTACTTTAAAACACATACATATCTAATTTGTTGTCAGTTTTAATTTCTACATGGCATATATTAATAGATATAATCCACATAAACCAAAACTATTTGTAGCCCTCAATAATTTTTAAGAGTGTACAGGAGTTCTGAGACAAAGTTTGGGAACTGCTAGTCTAAGCTAAGAACTGTGCTTTATTATCTTTCATTTTAAATAGTGTGTCTGATAACTGGACAGGATGTTTGCTACATTTTATGTTTGTGAAATGACAGAGGACATTTTATTTCACATAGTAATTCCTTCTAAGATTATAGAAAATTGAGAAAAATATGAGAGAAAATAAACAGTATTAGCTGAAAACAAACAAATATTTGTATATATTGTCTCTAGTCTGAATGATTGAATCACTATACATGGGTTAATTTCTCTGGAAAATATATTCTCAGTTATCAACAAGGGACTTAAGAATATACCTAATCTGGCTCTTTGAAGAAAACATGAGGTGTAATTCTAAACTCGTCATGAGTATACGAGGCAGCAGTTACAGAACGCTTCCTGGATTTGCTTCTATACTTGGTTTCTCCCCACTGCAGTTCTGAGGACAGGGAGGGTTTATTTTTGAAAGCTATAGCCAGAGGATCTAGCACAAAGTATGATGTAATATTTGTTGACTGAATGAATCAACAGAATAATACTTAGACCCAGAAAAGGCATTCCAGACTGATATTTAAATTATATTTATGGTTGCTCCATAGTCAGAAACACCAGCCAGAGGCACCATATTCATTCCAAAGGTATAAATAAAAACTCCTTAGAAGAACTCAAACAACCAGAAATCATTTAGGAGATATTTCAGTGAAACTGCAATTGATTAGGATCAGAAATGTGTATCACCAGAGTACATGTGGAGCTATATATACTCTGGAACTATTAACAGGCAGAAAAAAATCCTGTTTATCCAATAAGCTCACCTTATTGCTAAGGATCAAGCTACTTGGAAAATCTAGTGAGGACTGTCCTTGAATCTTGTACCATCACAGCCAAGTTTTAGAGTCTGCCCTAAGTTAAATGCCACAAGGAAATTATAAGAAATTATTCCAAAGACACAGTCTGAAGACATTTCTGGAAAAAAATTTCTAGTTTCCTAGTATATTCCTGATTTCTGAAAAGGCCAGCCATGCATTGTATATATAGATGATGGTGTTCACAATACAATTACTCTCCAGGTTTTCAATACCTCAAAACTCTTCATATTTGAGTCACTAATTAATTCAGTTTCAGGTGTGGGCAGGGGGTGCCTCTGATATCTCCTCACAAAATTGTATTAATTCTATTCTTGTTAAATTTAACTTCTTTCAAAGGAGAGCTGATGTTGTGAAAGTCCCATTGACAATGTCAATCCCCTTAAATAACTTTTTACTGACTTTCTGGGTCAGTAAAGTCAGGGAAACAAACCTCATTAGTCACTAAGATAATTTAAGGTATAGAATAAACAAGAGAACTCTCAAAATTCCTTGAGATAAGTGGTGCAATTTAAACTGCAAGCTACTTGAAAGCAAACATGACTTTTCTCTATAACTTGTAGTATAGTCTGACACCTAGAAATATAAAAATAGCTAGTTAACTTTTATTGTATGTGTAACTTTAATATACGTTATGTCAACAACCTATGTGGCAGCATAATTAGCCTCAGTTTACTTATGAAATTGAGGCTCACAGAGATTGTATTATTTGAGATTTTATAGCATCTATGTGACTGAGTCAAGATCTGAACATACAGCCCACTGTTTTGATCATAGTCACTCATGCTATTCATTTACTGGGTAGCTTAAATATGGATTTGCTGAAGTGATCAATGCTTTTGAGAGTTCTTCAGCATAACAGTTTTATTCTGATCATAGAAATCTTTTCATTCAATTCATACAACTGTTATTACAAATAAGCTATGAAGAAAAAAAGTTCACTATGTTAAGCAGCTTATGGTCTATTTCAGGATTATTTTGTGTTCTTACAAGGAAAGGCTGTATTGTATTTTCAGATAAAATTAAGGCTAGAAGAGACTTCCAAAATATTAGTCTATTTTTTTTCGATAAAGGTTGGTTTGCTTCCCTCTTCTTCCCCTCCTCCTCCTCCTTTTTGATTATTTCTTTTTAAATAAACTACATAAAATTTTATGACTTGTTGCAGCCAAACCCATATGTCAATGATTTTTCAACTCAACACTATTTTTTCCTTTCTATAGTACTGCATAATTCAAATCCAGTTTTGGGTCTAAATATGATGATTTTAATTTTCTAATCACAATTTTGGACTTGTGGCTTTATGGCAGGTTTTGACAGGACTTGTACTCTGGAAGATACAGTTTTGACATTTTTAATGTCCTGTTTGAAAGAACTTGGAAAGGTAAAAAGTGCAGTATGGACACCAAAATATTGAATTATTTAAACACTCAATGTCAATATTGAAACATGTAATTTGAAATTAAGGCAGTTTCTAGAAAACTGACTCTTAACAGTAAACCAGTAAGAATTCTGTCTCTGTTTGGAAGGCATTTTCATAAAATTTAACCATTGGGGTAACACTTTCTTCACTTGGCTTCCATAACACTCTTGATTTTCTCTTCTCATTCTCTTTTACTGTGTCCTCCTTTTCTTAACTCTTCATGTAGGACTGCTCCAGGGTTCAGTCCTATGTCAGCTTCTGTTTTTCAGTTCTCTATTTATACTTACTTTAATGGATTGAAATGCTATCTACATGCTAATGACTCCCAATTATTTGATCTCCAGCCCACACCTTTCTCTCCTACTGCACAATCATACATCCCAATTGACTACTTGACAACAATTAACTGACCAGTAAGTGTCTCAAACTTAGTATTTCCAGAACTGAAACCTTGATCTTACCCTTCAAATTTGCTCCACCTGAAGTTTGTCCCATTTCAACTGATGGTAACTTCATCCTTCCAGTTGCTCAGTTTAGAAGTCTTGAGGTCATCCTTGACTCTTTCTCTCATGCCCTTCATTCAATCATCAGGACTCTACTTTGCAAAAGAATCTGATTACTTACCACCTCCATTAGAACCTCTCTGCTTCAAGCCACTGTCATTCCTCCCCTCCTTTCACTTTCCTTTCTCTGAAGTTTTCTCCAAAGAATCTAAATGATGCTCTCAAGCTGTCTGATCGTGTCGTTTCTTTCAAAATCATTCAAATCTGCAACTCACATAAAAAACAAAAACCAAATATTTATAAACTCCTACACAATCTGTCACTCCTAACCCATTCTTCCCCTTTCTCATGTGACTCTTGGCCTCTATTAGTGTTTACCAAACATGCCAGGCTTGCTACCAACTAAGGAGCCTTGGGGCTGTATGCTTCCTTTGCTTGAACAACTTTTCTACTAGATAATCAATTTTTCTCAGATTAGTAGCTCTTCCCTCACTTACCTGCATAGCTTACCCCTTCACCTTCTTCAAATCTTTGTGCAATGTAACTTTTTCAATAAAGCCTGCTCTGAGAATTCTATTTAAAAGCTGCAACCTGCCCCTCTACCCTCTCATCTTCTTTTTATACTGTTCTAGTTTTTCCATACCGTTTATTTCTTTATAGCTCACCACACTGTTTATTTGTGAGCTCATTTTAGGTCTTTCTCCAGTAGAATATAAACTCTATACAGCAAAGATGGTTTTGTTCCAATATTTTAATAGCTCAGCATATGTAAACGCTCAATAAAGGATTCTACAAATTCATCGTTTTACGGTTCACACAGCTGGCAAGCGCCAAAAAGCTTTCCTCAAGCCTAAGCTTTAGCACATTTAAAGACCAAAGCTCACAAGGCATTCTACACGATTCTTTAAGACTTTTTGAACCACGGAAGTAAAAGTTTACGGAAAGGGGTCAGAGGAAGAACTATTTCCGTTTCCGTACAGACGTCAAGGAACAAACACCATGGTGAAGACTAGGGGTGAGAGCGGCGGCAGTCGAAAAAAGGACCTGAAACGGAAAGCCGCTACCGAAGAACCTCAGAAGGGTGCAGTCGCTGACGATGGGGCGACGGAAAGCGGGGTCCAGGCTCCGAAAGCTGCTGCCTTTCCTCCAGGCTTCAGCATTTCGGAGATTAAAAACAAACAACGGCGACACTTCATGTTCACGCGGTGGAAACAGCAGCAGCGTAAGGTATGACTGCGCAGGGTGCATGCCTGGCGTTATTTGCGCGTGCGCATTAGGGGTTGGGGACCTTACACATGCGCGGTCTCCCTTGCGTGGATCCAGGGCGGCGGTGATTAATCCAGAAGGGTGAGACTGCGGCTCCTTTGGCTTACTACTCCTCGCCCTGCTTTGGGGGCTCTCTGTGGGTTTAGCTTTTCCCGAGGAGCAGGAATTCCTTTCTAGGGCCCTCGGCTGTGAGTGAAAGAAGTACTGCTCTTCTAGTAGTGAAAATGACTCCTTCCTGACCTAGAGGGCAAAAATCCCTCTCCTCTTCGCCTCGTCACCTAATGTTAGTTAATTCCTAGACGCTAATGCAGGCAATACATAAATCCACAGTGATGCTTCTCTGATTCCTGCAGCAACTCTTACCGAAATTAGTAAAATTTCTAGTATTGTGTTTATTCTTAACAGCGTTATTCTTATACTGGTAAGTAAATACGAGGAGGTAAAACCCAAGGTCACAGTGCTCATTTATGGCTAAATTGCAATCGTAAGTAAACATTTGCCTGTTCTTGTACATCATAAAAGTTCACACACTTATTTACTTGTCTGCGTCCTCTTACTGGGCTTTTTGAGACCCTGGAATGTGTCTTATTCATCATTAAGTGTGAAAGTGCTGTTGGAGCACATAGACGGAGCATCAGACTCATTCTGGGGTGCAAGTATAGGAGAAAAGTGTCCTAGGAGACTTCTTAGAACTCTAATTTCTAATCTGATACCTGATAGATTGAGGGTCAGGCTCTTGGAAAAAAGTGGATTTTCTACTGTGTCAAGCATTGCGTTCCAACATCTCCAGAAGATACAGACTTAACAGTACAAACCATCCTAATTCACCTTGCAAGTTCACCTTAAAAGCATATCTTGATTACAAGATGTATGGATAACTAATGATGGTTTTATTGGAAACAACCTGAAAACTCTTATTTCCCATTCCCATTTATTTTTAGTACTTTCCAAGAGAAGTAACCAGCGGAGCAATGGTTTTCTTTAGGATGCAACTTATTAGGACTGCAAAACAGAACATTAACGTGCTTAAATATGTGTTTGCATTTGCACTTAACTTGAAGCTTTATAGTACAACGTGAAGCTAGTGAAATTTTAAGTACTGAAATTTGCCTATTTAGATTTTTTTGGTGGAGGGAGATCTTTGTTAAAGAAATAATGATTGGCCAGCTCATTTGGTTCACAGTACTTAGGTATGAAAATCTACTTTAGATGGTTACTTTAATACATTACAAAGGTTGCTCAGTTTAAATATTCATAGCATTAGTGATTTGTAGTTTGTGATATAACTGTATTCTCTTTTTTAAACTCTTTAGGAAAAGTTGGCAGCTAAGAAAAAACTTAAAAAGGAGAGAGAGGCTCTTGGTGATCAGGTAAATAAAATTTTAAGCCATCTGCTTTCCTATCTTATATTAAATGCTCCTTGATATTTACGTTGAATCACTTCCTTTTAAAATGTATTATGAAACATTTCAGATGTATAAAAAGATATAAAAGTAAAATTAACAAACCTCTTTCTGTCCCTTACCCAGCTTAAGAAATAATGCATTAACAAATAATGCCCAAAGTCTATTGTATACTTCTTGATTGCTTTCTCCTTCAAAGATAAGCACTCATGAAGTGGCTGTTTCATTGTTCCTGTACATCCTTCATTACCTTTGTGTTTGTGTCCCTAAACAATAAACACAGTGGTGGTATTATTCGTGTTTTCAAAATTTCATATAAATGGTGTGTGTATTTCAACTTGTTTATTTTAGTTAACCATATGTGCTTTGAGAAGCAAAGACACATCTCCCAGAATTTGGAAATTGGGAAACTCCCCATTTTTGGCCTGTAGCTGGAGTTCTTGTGACTCAAAGCAAAGGCTTTTTGTCATGCAAGGCTGAGGAAAGGCAGGACAAAGCCTTGTCTGTTGTAGGGTTGGGGTGTGCAGAATGAGAGCTGACCCAGAGGATATGAATCTTGAAGAGTTGGGGGGTAGGAGGAAAATGAAATACCTGGATGGATTATGGCAAAGAAAAGAGCAAATATAATATACCAAGAAAGAATTTGGCTATTTTTGTGGTATTTGTAAGAAATGAAATCTTCCTGTTGTAAATTAAAAAAAAATTTAAATCCATGTTATTGCCCAGCTGAGTTATTTTCATTTAGTTTCATTTTGTTTATAGCTAGTTCTAGGTTATGTTTTATACTTGCAAAATTTTAAAAACATAAAAATTTTCTCTTCTACCATCTCTAAGATGAAGTATCAAGTAATGATAAGTGTTTTTGAGGAAGGAAAAAGCATAGGCTGTATAAAAACTGAACACTTGCTTTTTCATGCATTCTCTTAAAAATATTAGGTTAAATCGTATGAAATTGCCAATGCTAGATTGTCTTGCCCTGCAGAACCCTATCAGGCAATGTTGGTCTCTTTTTAACTCTCAGTCATTTAATTACAGCAGATTAATATGCTGATCACCATTTGAAAATATCACCATTCTTGTTTTTTGGATTGAAAAATGACTTTCTAGAACTGCTCCCTTTTAAAAATTACTTAAAACTTAACAGTCTGTTTCAGAAGTAATAATCCTAAGTAGTTCATCAGTTCATATTTCTCTTATCTCTGCTAGTGTACATATATTTTGAGTTAGTTTTAGTCAGTGTATACTTATAATTCTGTATTCCTGTTCCTTAACATTTCATTTGCACAATTTTCTGGTCTAAGCTGAGTATGCATGATTACTGATTTTAACAGAATCCTGTATGTTGAAGTGCCATAGTCATTGTTACTGGACATTTGCCCCATTTGCTGTTCATTTCCATTAACAATAGTGATGCCACATATTTCTTTGTATAAATTGCTCCCACCTTGTCCCCCAGTCTGGAATTACTAGCTCAGTAGATAGAAATAGATTTGTAGCTTTTATTATGTATGTCTGAATACCTTTTTGGAAGTATTGGAACAAAGCTACATATATATAAGTACCTTTGTAATTTTTTCAACTCTGATATGTTTCTTATTAGTAGATAACTCTTTTTATCCAAGTTTATTCTGTCTGCTTTTAAGCCATTTCATTCAGTGTTAGCAATTCTTCCAGTATGGGTGTGTGTCTGCTCAGAGTTAAAAGGCCTCTTATTCAATTTTGTTATTAGGATTGATATGGCAGTGGGTTGAAATGAAGAACAGATTGAGTTATTGGATTTTTTGCAGATTTCTGTTGTTCTCCAACCATAATGCAACATTATTAATATAAAATCCTTCTAAAACTTAATCTTTTTTCTTTTATTTAGGCTCCACCAAAGCCTATACCCAAGACCATTGACAACCAGCGAGTGTATGATGAAACCATAGTAGACCCTAATGATGAGGAGGTAATATTAGAAGTTTTAAATATATTTGGATGACCACACTTGATAAATTAGCTGTTCATGTGTTGACATTTAATTTAAAGTACTGGCTGGTAAAGTTGTATAATGGACTGATTCAACTATAATGTCGGCATATTACTCTATTATTTGCTGTAGATTATTTCATAATTGAATTTCTCAGTAATGATATTGAAAAAAGCAGTAATTATTTATTTTCTAAAAATGTATTTTATGCGTAGGTAAATTTTTTGTTACTGATTCAACTATAATGTCAGCATATTATGTTATTTGCTGTAGATTATTTCATAATTGAATTTCTCAGTAATGCTATTGAAAAAAGCAGTAATTTTCTAAAAATGTATTTTATGCCTAGGTTAATTTTTTGTTATTTAATCTCTATATAGTGCTAATTTTCTTTATATCATTTGAAAAGCATTCCTCATGCTATAGATTTTTATTAGATTTTTGTAGTATTGTTAGACATTTAAATGCCTAAGGATAATATTTGATGGTATATTTTGTGTCCTCATAAAACACTTTTCACATTTTCCCTATAAGTAGTTTGTGATAATACAATGGGAGAATCAAGGTTTTAAAACTTTGAATGTATATATTTTATTTTTGTACAGGAAACTTCGTTTTATGTTTGTTTGCTTTCAAACATTGCTGTTAGTATTCTTTCACATTTCTTCTGATGAAGTCATTCATTCAATCAATGAATGCAAATATTTCCTGATTGTTGGTTTTGGAGACTTGGATCTACCAGTGCACAAAACACTGTCACACACATACATAGAAAATTTCTACCCACCCAGAATTTACTTCTAGGAAGAGAGACAAACAGTGAACATAATAAAATAAATGAATAATCATGTTAGCAGATAATAGGTTATTAAAGTTTAAAAATAGGATAAAAGAGATTGAGGACTACCTGCAGTAGAGAGTTTGCAATTTTATATATACACATATAGGTGTGTGTGTGTGTATTTTATTTAACATAATTTCAGACTTAATAGAAAAGTAGGAACTCATGTATACCCTTTGCATAGATTTCTTAATACCACACACTTTTGTTTTCATTTATAGTCTCTCTGAAATGCTTAAGTGGCAGACATGAAGCCCCTTTACTCCTATAGTGTGTTTTACCTATAAACAAGTGTTTTTTTAATAAGCACAGTGTATACTTTATCAAAATCAGAGAATTAACAACAGTATATAGTATTATTATCTAATCTATGTAGTTTATTCACATGTCACCAGTTGTACAAACGATGTCATTTTTTAGCAAAAGAAAATCCCAGCTCATGCATTTTCATCCCATTTTGATGGCTCTAACCTCCTTTAATTTGCAATAGTTCCTCAGACTTTCCTTGTTTTTAATGACATTGGCATTTTTAAAGAGTATAGACCATGTATTTTTGTAGAATGTCACACTTAATATGTGTTTGATGTTTGCTCATGATTATGTTCAGCTTCTGTACTTTTGACAGGGATACCACAAATGTGATGTTGTGTTCTTTTCAGTGCCTCTTATCAGGAGTCACATAGTGATGATTTTTCCATTATTCGTTATGTTGACTTTCATCACTTAATTAAAGTGGTATCTGCCAGGTTTTCCCACTTATAGCTACTATTTTTCCCCTTGTAAATATTTGGGGAGGAGATACTTTGAGATTATGTAAATATATGTTACTCTTTAAACTTTTGTTCAAGATTTTGCAATTACAAGTAAATGTTCCAGTTTGGTAAGAAATTGTGTTTCAATGTAGTTTTAACTTGCTGTTCTTTTGGTGTGAATGAAGTTGAAAATCTTTTCATGTTTTCTTTTTTTAATCAGTTGTTTGTTCATGTCTCTTGCCCATTTTTCTATTGATTAGGGTTGCAATATTATATGTAATGGTCAGGGTAGGCTTCATTGAGATGACCTTTCAGCAGAGATTTGAAGAATGTAAAGAAAGTAGCTGTCTTTGGGCAAAAAGTACTGTAGGATAACTAGTGCAAAAAGTGTAAGGCAGGAGTATGCTTAGTATGATTTTGAGGAACAGTAAGGAAGCCATTGTACGGAAATTAAGTGAGCAAGAGGAGGGCTCACAGAAGAGGTGCCAGGCAAATACAGGGAAGGGGAAGGGCCAGATCAATGACTTTTTGTAGGCTATTATGAAGACTTTGGATTTTATACTTGGTTTAATGAGGAGCCATTGGATGGTTTTGAACAGAGGAAAGATATGATTGGATTTATTTTTTTTTTGAGTAATTGCTGTATGAGACTAATAGGCAAATTTAGAAGGCTATTGAAGTAATCCAGGAAAAAGGTGATGATAACGATGACAACTGGGCCCATGGTAATTAAAATAAGTGTTGAGACTTGATCTAATTCTGAGGTTTGTTTTTTTTCTGGGGTATTTTGAAATTAGAGCCACTGGAATTTCTTGATAGATTGGGTATGAGGTGAAAGAGAAAGATGATTCAAAGATGGTGTTGAGGTTTTTAGCCTGAAAAGTTAGAAGGAAGGAGTTATTTTCATTGACAAGATATGGAAGAGGTCTTGGCTAGAGATAAATTGGAGCACATAGGCATATAGAAGTACATGTATGCAAAAGTTTCCCTAAATATTTACCTAGGGGAGAATTTGTTGGATCATGGGTATGTAATTGTTCGACTTTATTTAATACTGCCAAAATGTTTTCTAAAATAGTGGTTGTATCATTTTGCCACTCAAATATTATAAGAGCAATATTTTATGGTCATCCACATTTTGACCAATTCTTGGTACGTTCAAACTAGTGATAAAGGGCTATCTCATTGTGGTTCAGGTTTGCATTTGCCTGCTTCTTCATGTGGTTAAGCATCTTTTCATGTGTGTACTATGTTTTCAGTAGAGACATGCCAGCTCATGTCTTTTGCCCAGTTTTCTATCCGTGTATTGTACTGATTTGTAGAACTTCTCTATAATTTGGATACTAATCCGTTGTGTTAGAAGTATTTTCCAATATATGAATTCTTTTTACTTTCTCCAAATGATGTTTCAATGAACAGAAGTCCTTAATGCAGTTGTGTTTTAAAATATTTAAATATTTAATACTTCTTCCCCTGCCCACCCCCCAGCCCTCCACCCACCCAGTATAGCCCAGTTTTCCCAGCACAGTATTTGGAGTAGTGCAGTCTTTCCCCACAGTGAATTGTAATTCGCATGTCATACATATATCAAGTATCCATATATGCTTAGCCTTTTTCTGTGCTATTAGCTTGGTCAGTTTGTCACTGTCATTTTTACTTTACTTTCCTGATTATTGCAGCCTCATGATAGGTTCTGATATCTGTTAGAGCAAGATGCCTCTCCCCATCCTCGGATCCCTCTCTTGAGGAGTATTCTGTTCCAGGACCTTGGATCTTCCATGTGAAATCATCAGTTGTACAAAATCAGATCAGTTTTGGGATCTACCTGTATATTGCTTTCTTTAGGTCATTTTAAAATACTGAAAATGTATGTAAATGAATTTCATAATTTTCATACAAATTTTACACATAAATCTTGTTAAAGGTATTTCTGAGTATCTTGTGTTTTTTCTTACTAATGTAAATTGCATCTCTTTGAAAATTGCTTTATTTGCTGATTTATAAAAATACAATTGATTTTTGGATCATAATCTTCCAACCAGTAGTTTACCTAAATACATTTCTAATAATTTGTTTGAATATTGTTTTCATTTTATATTTAGATAAAATCATTTCTGCAGTTAGGTTTTTTTTCTTATGTTCAACCCATTTCTTTTGTGCTGACTAGAATTTCCAGCATAATGTCAAATAAATCAAAACAATAGAGGCCTCTGTATCATGTTCTGATTTTAAAGAGAGTACTTCTAATGTGTTATCATTAATGGTTATTGTGTCATTAATGGAAGATTCTTATGAGTCAAGAAAGTTCCATTCTTTTTTGCTGTTTGTTGTTTTGTTTTATCGTGGATGAACGTAGACTGTTAGCAGATGCTTTTTTTTCTGCAAATACTGAGAAAGTTACGCATTTCTCTGTAGATATTGAGATGAGTATGCAGTTTTTCTCCTTTATTGTACTACTGTTACAAATGAAATAGATTTTGTAATGTTAAACCTCTGAATTCTTAGAATAAATCCCATTTAGTCATGTATTCTTTTCTTACACATTGTTTTTGTTAAAATATGTACATCTGTGTTCATGAGTGAAACTGTATAGTAATATCCCCTTTTCACTCCTAATATTTATTTGGGCTTTTCACCAGAGATGTATCTGTTTTATTACTCCTTTCATACTACTTTTGGCTGTGCTCCTCTCTAGTGAATCTTTGTTTTCTTATACCTTTATATCTCCCCTTTATTGTTTATTTCCTCCTACTCTCTGAGTTTATTGTTTTTATTTATTTTATTGATTAGCTCATTTTTCACTTTTTTTATTATGAGCAGTTAAGGCCACAAAATTCCCTCTAAGTACTTCTTTTAGTATATCCATCAAGTTTTAAGATGTGTTTTTTTTCCTTATTGTTCAAGTCTGAGTTTTTCTTTTAAATAGTTTTTTTGTTTGACAAATTCTTTTTATTTTGTTCCCACCTGATCCTTACTATTTCTTTTCCTCTGCTTTCTAGGGTTTCATTTGCTCTTTTCTAGCTTCTTAATGTGAAAGCTTAGATTATTGATTTTATACTTTTCTTTCTAGTATAAGCATATAAAGCTCTGGTATTCTCTCTAACCATTGCTTTAGCCATATTCCATATACTTTGATATGTTGTATTTTCATTTTCATTCTCTTCAAGATACTGTCTAATTTCTCTTGTGATTCTACTTTGGCTCATTGATTATCAAGAAGTGTGTTGTTTAATTTCCATGTATTTAAGGATTCCCCAGATTTCTTCGATTGATTTCAACTTCAATTTTTATTATGGTTGCAGAGCATACTTTGTTTGATTTTAGTCCTTTTCAATAATGAGACTGTCTGTGTCTTAACATCAGACCTTTCTGTTCTGGAGAATGTTCTCTGTGCCTTTGAAAAACATGTATTCTCCTGTTTTGTGGTAGTTTGTTATTGTGTTGTTCATATCTTCTATATTCTTGCTGAATTTCTAACTATCAATTACAGAGAGAGGAATATTGAAATCTCCAACTATAATTCTTGAATTACTCATTTCTTCCATTCCTTTCAGTTTCGCTTTGTGTCTTTTTGGGGGACTTTTTTTAGGTAGTTATATAATTAGTATATTTTCCTGATATATTCACCTTTAATCGGTGTCCCTTTATTGCCCTTTAAAATGTCCCTTCTGGTCCCTAGCAATATTTCTTTTCTTAACGTCTATTTTGTCTAGTGTACATTCAGCCACCTAAACTCTTATGGTTACTGTTTGCATGGTACATCTTTTCTTTAATGCTTTTACTTTCAGGCAGTTTCCATCTTTGAATTCAAACTGTCACAGAGAGCATATGGTTAGATAATTGCTTTTTTTATTCTGTCTAACAGTAATGTTAATTGATGTTGTTAGATTTATGTCTGCTATTTTGCTTTAATTTTTAACATCTATATTTTTATTTTTCATCTGTTCTTCCTTGAATGCTTTTTTTGTATCAAAGAAATATTTTTTTGGTATGCTATTTTAATTCCTCTTACTCTCTTATACTGTATTGGAGTTTTGGGGGGTGTTTTTTAGTGATTGCTCTAGGAATTACCATATGCATCTTTAATTTATCACAGTGTACTTCAAGTATATATTTACACAATTCTGGTAAAATGCAGCAAGTTTGCACCAATATAGCTTCATTTCCTCCACTCTTTTTTGTACTGTTATTGTCATATATACTACATCTGTGTTATCAACCCAGTGTTATAATTACTGCTTTAAACAGTCCCGTTTTTTTAAAGAAATTGTGTACACATGCAAACAGTGTACACACAGTCTTTTATCTTTACCTTCATATTTACCGTTTACAGTGCTCCTCTTTCTTTCCTCTGGATCTAAGTTACCAGAGGTAACAGGTATCTGATGTCATTTTCTTTCAACTTGTAGGATTTTCTTAAGTCTTGTTTTTATAGCAGGTCTAATAGCTAATTATCTGTTTTTGTTTATCTGAAAATGTGCTTATTTTGCCTTGATTTTTTAAAGAATTTTGCAGGATATAGAATTTTTGGTATAGAATTTGACTTTTTTTTTTTAGTACTTGGAAGATAGTCCGTTGCATTTTGGTTTACATTATTTCTGATGAGAAACCAGCAATTTTAATAATCATTGTTCTCCTGTATCACATTTCATTCAAAATGTTCTCTGTTTTTGGCTTTATCAGTTGATTGGTGTTTTTAGGTATTTTTTTTTTAATCTTACTTGGAGTTTGTTGAGCTTGGAACTGTAAGTTAGTTTTTCAGCCATTATTAAAAAAATTTTTTTTAATGCCCTTTTCTTTCCTTCAAGGACTTAATTTTCATACAATGTTGAAATGTTAACATTGTCCACAGGTTTCTCCAGCTTTGCTGCTTTTTCTATTATTGTTTTCTCTGTGCCTCATATATTTATTAATCTTTTCAAGTTCATTGATTCTCCTACCATCTTATATCTGCTTTTGAGTTCATATTTTCCATTAATTCTTTGACTATATTTATTATGGCTACTTTGAAATTTTCACTAAATTCAACATCTGGGCCCACTCAGAATTAGTTTCTACTGATTGCTTTTTTCCTGTCCATAGGTTATTTTTTCTTGTTTCCTTGCATAGCTGATTTTTTGGTTGAAAATTGGGCATTTTAGACAACATACTGTAGTAACTCTGGTTTTTTGTTTTTTTTTTTTAAGGATTACTGAGTTTTGTTTAGTAATTTACCTGGACTTAAGCTGTGGAATCTCTCTCCCTGACAATAGCATTATATCTCTACTCAGGTTTTTATTGTTGTTTTTAACCTGCCTCCCTAGAGATAGTCTCTGTGTTTGTGTGGCTGAATTGTCAGCCAATGATTTTGGGCAGGTTGTGTTGAGACATCTTGAGTCCCGAAGACATACATATCCTCTGCCTACTAAGTTGTGTGTGGGTTGAGGAAAGCATTTAAAGTTGCTGCCAGTTCCCAGATCTCCTTTGCCATGTGTAGTTTAGCTATCAGCTAGGGATTTGTGGAGAGATTATCTCAGTCCCTCCATGGCTCTTTAAATTCCAGAGCTCTCCTTTAAATTTTGGCCTGGTCCACACCTACCCTGAACTGAGCCTGTAACCCTTCGACAGGCAAAGCTAGAGTTTTCATACCTGCTCCCCACTGAGTCCAGTCCACTACATCTGGATTCAAGGTTGCTGGTTCTTGCCCACCAGAACAGTTCTTGTTAAAGAACTGTTCAACCAAGTTAGCGGGGGAAATAGAATGGCTCTAGGTAAGATTCCTGATGTTCTTGCCCACAGCTATAGCCATATTTCAAGAATAAGTGCATCTCAATTTGTGTCTTGAAATTGTCTGACAGATCTTTCCAGTTTCATACTTGTATTCTACAGATGGAAATAACCCAGCCTCTTCAAGTTGCCATTTTTAACCTAAGTCCCTCCTGGGCCTTTTTTTTTTTTTTTTTTGAAGTATAGTTGATATACGATCTTATATTGGTTTCAAGTATACAACATAGTAGTTCAACAGTTACCCATGTTATTAAATCCTCACCCCAACTAGTGCAGATACTATTTGTCAGTGTAGAAAGATGTTACTGAATCATTGGCTATATTCTCTGTACTACCATCTATGTGACCAACTTATATTATGATTGAGAATCTTTGTGTTTTTTTATCCCCCTTACCCTCTCCACCACTCACCCCAACCCCTCCCCCATGATAGCCACCAGTCACTTCTCAGTGTCTATGAGTCTACTGCTGTTTCGTTCATTTTGTTTTTAGATTCCATGTGAAATCATATAGTATTTGTCTTTCCACCTTGCTTATTTCACTAAGCATGATACCTTGTAGGTCCATCCATGTTGTTACATATGGCAGGATTTCTTTCTTTTTTATGGCTAAATAATATTCCATTTGTATATGTACCACATCCTCTTTATCCATTCATCTATTGGTGGGTACTTTTAGTTGGTTCCATAGCTTGGCTATTGTAAGTAATGGAGCAATAAATATAGGGGTGCATATATCTTTTTAATCAGGGATTTTGTTTTCTTGGGTAAATTCCTAGAGGTGGAATTACTGGGTTGTATGGTCTATGTTTAGGTTTTAGAGGAATCTCCATACTGCTTTCCACAGTGGCTGCACCAATTTACATTCCCACCAACAATGTAGGAGGGTCCCCTTTTCTCCACATCCTCACCAACACTTGTTATTTCATATCTTTTGGATAGTGGTCATTCTGATTGGAATGAGGTGATATCTCATTGACTTGAATTTCCCTGATGATTAGCAGTGTAGAGCATTCTGGGCCTTCTTTAAATCCCTTCAGCTAGGTAGTCAGTGTCATAGAATCCTCCTGGAACTACTTTTAAAATTCTGGCCTAGTATGGTATTAGTTTGATATAAAATTATTTCTTTTTCTGTTCTCAGGTTGCTTATGATGAAGCTACAGATGAATTTGCCTCTTACTTCAACAAACAAACTTCTCCCAAGATTCTTATCACAACATCAGATAGACCTCATGGGGTAATAAATGCATCAATTAGTATAGTTCTTGAATTCTTAATTTTCTTACATTACTCAGACTGTTTAAAAGAATTCTGTTCAGAAGAGTTCAAGTAGCACTACTAGCATTTGGGGATGGATAATTGTTTAGTATGGGGATTGTCCTGGCCATTACAGGATGTTCAGCAGCATCCCTGCTCTCTGTCTACTATGTACCAGTAGCAGCCATCACCCACCACTACCACCAAATAGTGGTAGCAATGGGTAGCAATCATAACTACCAAAAATGTTTCCAGACATTGCCAGATATCCCGATAGGGCACAGTAGCCCCAGTTGAGACCCACTGCTTTAGGATGATCAGTTTACATTTCATTCTTGCCCTAGCCTTGTTTTCTAATAATACCATGTTATAATAATTTTTACTCCTTTTCTTAAAAATGTTGACCACAAAAATTTTTTTTTTCAGACTTTTGAGGATTTTTGTTATTTTGTTTTACAGAGAACAGTACGACTCTGTGAACAGCTCTCCACAGTTATACCAAACTCTCATGTTTATTACAGAAGAGGACTGGCTCTGAAAAAAATTACTCCACAGTGCATCTCAAGAGATTTCACAGACCTGATCGTTATTAATGAAGATCGTAAAATACCAAGTATCCTTTTCTAAAGAAGTTATCTTGGATCACCTTCACCCCCTTTTAAATTACATTTAAAAGAATAAGGAAGTGTTCCCTGTAACTTTCAGAACAAAGTTTTCTAAACCAGAAAATCATGTATCTCTGTCCAAGATTCTATGAACTATTTTTTTCCTTAGTAAAAGATGCAGAGATAAACAAGATAGCTTTAGGGAGTTCATAATGTAGAAAATAGACACGTAAACTAACAAAAATACAATGTGGATAGTACAGTTAGAGAGAGGAATGCAGAATGCATTGCAAACTCCTGACTGGTTAAATCTGCCTTGGGAATATCGGGGGGAAAGGACTTGACAGAAAAAGATGCTTAAGCTCGGTTTAGGTGAATATGGGTGAAAGAGATGAATAAGAGGAAGAGTACCCAGTGCAGACAATTTGGAAAGATAGAGGCATGAAGGAGCTGACCCAGTTGGGAATCTGCAAATAATTTAATATGGCTAGATTTTATGTTGCCAGAGGTGGTATCACAGGAGTACATTTTTGAGGAAGGTATTTAAGCCACTATTATGTATTTGCTAGTGTTTCAGATGCCAAGAATAATATATCATTTTTCTGTTAGTCTCAGATCTGAGGTGATATCACCTAAATCCAAGTTACTTCTTTCTGTTTTGAGATAAATTGCATATAGGGTGCCTAAATTTGTTTTTGTCATTTTTAATGTTTTATTTATCAAATGGTGGCTCTGAACTCAGCAACTTTAAAGATGATCAATTGAATGGATCAAAATTATTGAAATAATTATTAAGGATTTATAAAATGTAGGGGCAGGACTTGACTGCTGCAAGGATAACTTTTCTTTTTTAATCAATGAATGCTTTTAAAAATAATCATTTAAAAGCTATTTTTTAAAAAATCAAAATAACTTGTGTCTTTTTCTCAATATAAGTTAAAGACATCATCCACCTGTACAACTTGCTTTCCAGAGACCAAAATAGACTAAAACTAGCTTTGTAATGTGGTGTATTATTGGCCATATTATAATTTGGTATGGATTATTGATTAATGTACCAAAGTAATTTAAATCTCGAATATTTATTCCAAAAGGGATCTTAAAGGTGGTTGCTGCCTTTTTAAAACTAACCACCCAGATAAAGTGACAAGGTCTTTGTTCCCTCTTTTTATCTTTGTCAAGTTAAAAACATCATTTCAAGGCTACTAACTCCTTTCTAAGAAGCAAACATTTATTGGTTCAGTCAACATTCTATCCTTGTATTATCTGAGGTATTTTATATAGTTGCATTTATACCATCTATTGTACATCTTTAAGTTTCACTTATATCATCTGTTGCCTTTAGAAAGCTTTTATTCTCTTTTCTTTGTAAAATTATATTGTCTTTTCACCCGAAAGGTAATAATATTTTTCTGTTTACCATATTGAATATCTTGTAGGGTAAGTTAACTGTCAAATAATTAAGGTACCATCAGTACCCAGACCTGATTTATATTAAGGAAATAACTTAGGCTCATTAAGTAATTCAAATACAAAATTGCCTACTCCTATACACATAAACTTATATGTATATATGTTATATATATTTTTTCCCACATATGTGTGTATCCCAATATTGTCATTTTTGGATATAGAATTACAGTTTCTAGGAGTCCTAATGAATAGAATTTTTATAAGTATAATTCTGCCTGGTTATTGATTTTTATAATTTCAAAGATACTTCATTTTCTTTTCTGATTGATATCTGGTAATGCAGCTGATGACAAAGTGTTGGTTAAAGATGCTAGGAAAGTGGACCTCTTAATCTGCTTGTCTTCTCTGTTGATAATGATCTTCAAACTAATAAGGAGATTGGTAGGGGGACTGGAAGTCCATCTTGAACAAAAAGATGTCATATAAGGTCTAGAAATTCTGAATGATGTCAGATATCTTGGCTTCAAAGAATATATGTGACAAACTTGGACATGAGACTCTGCTACTCCTTGAAGAAGATAGTGAAACAGACAAATGGAGAGGAAAGAGGACTACTGATTCATCTTTGCCATGATCCAGAAAACAAATGTAGTAATTAATGGAAGAATGATTTGTAAGCACATAAATAGTTGTAATTCCTGGAGACTTAACACAGGCTCACAAATAACAAATCATGACTCCTAATGATGACACTTGGAGATTAGAATCTGGGAACATGTCAGCTGTGTAAAGATACTGGAAGGGCTACTATGTGAAAGTGTGCTGAATGGTAAAAATTTACAGGGATATACTTTTTTGACTTATTCTAGAAATAGCTTTGTCAGCTATCTAAATGTCTTAGTGGCTTTGGGTCAGGCAGATGTGATGTCAAAAACAGTTCATTACTTGCTACTTGTGTGACTTCGAATTTATAGCCACTTGGTTTCCTCATATTTTAAATGTAAGAAATCATACCCATCTTAAGGGTTCCCACAAGGATCACCTTAAATGTATTACATTTTTAAGGTATATAATGCCTGTCCCGTAGTAGGCATTTTAGTAAATGTGGTGGTGTAATGGGAAGCATTGAGGCTTTTTCTGGAGAGACTTAACATGCTCTATTCATTATTTCTAAGTGGAAATTTGAGGTAGAGTCTTTGTTTCTATACTCTTGGCAGCTTGTGAGATATTTTGCATTTCTGGCCTCTGGGTACTAAAAGCCAGTTTCACCTTAGTTGTCATAACAAAACACCTCTATACGTTTCCAGGTACAGGCCGCTGCCAGTCAAGGGCCTGCTTGGGTGCAGGTGTAATTCCACCCCTGTTGACATCTGCCACCTATCTCTGAAACTTGGGCTAATCTGCCTGACCCATCTCAATCTCTTTTCCTCATTATGAAAATAGGGACAGCAGGGACTCTCTTGTCCCCTCCTGGCATGAGCCGGGAGCTCTGTCCTTTCACTTTATTTCTAAATAAAAGCCTGTACCTTGCTCTCCTAAAAAAAAATAAAAAAAAAAAAGAAAATAGGGACAGCAACTCCCTATTTTGCATGGTTTGTGTTAGGGATTAGCAGTAACATAAATAAAGCTTTTTGTACAATGCAGGTACTTAGAAATTGTTTGGATTTTGTAGTTTTAACACAAACCAAAATTCAGGGGAAATGTACTATGTTCTAGAAAGGATTCAAGCCTTGATTTAGGTTGGAAGAAATGACATTTACCTCTCTTAGCCCCCTTAAGAGTTTGATTTTTTTTTCAATGTGCAAATGATAGAGATATACTTTGAGCTGTGTACCTCATGAAGTTGAGCCTGTGGTGAATCTTTGGAAAGAATTCAAACATTTACTGATAGTCTGCTATCTGTTAGGCACTAGCATTTGTCAGAAACATCTTCCAAGAGTTAATAGTTGGGAAGAAAGGCCTTTACATGACTGTAACTCAAGTAAGAGACAAGTGTCATAGTAAGAGCTGAGAAGATTTAGAGCTTAATTTTGACCGTGTAAAAAGAGGTGGCATTTGAAGTAGGCCTTAACGGATGAGTAAAATATTGCAGGTATTTGAAATAGCATGAGCAAAAAATACATGGTAGGATTAGTGTATGGTATTTAAGAAAATGTGTCAATGCTTACCAGTTAGGAAACAGCTTGAGGGGAGGCATTAGGGGAGACAGGTTAGAAAGGTAATTTGGAGCCATATTATGAGTGCTATATTGATGTCTTGTGTAGATGTATCTGTGGTGAGAGTAGTTTGAAATTATCTACAGCTGTCAAAACTCCTAATGTATGTCATTTTTGACTTAGCATACAGATAAAATGACCAAGCTAAGTCCTATAGTTTATAGAACCAAGGCCTAAACTTGATTTATAGTCCATATGAGAAGGT
The DNA here is from genome assembly GCA_032199065.1 of Smutsia gigantea. Classification (NCBI taxonomy): domain Eukaryota; kingdom Metazoa; phylum Chordata; class Mammalia; order Pholidota; family Manidae; genus Smutsia; species Smutsia gigantea. The sequence continues at coordinate 42,587 of JAVSCE010011180.1, forward strand.
GTACTTGAAATGGTGAGAGGTCAGACCAATCAGGATACTGTTTTAATAATGTAAGTGTACCTCACCTAAGATGGTAACAGTAAGGGTAAAGAGGAGGCTGTAGAAGTGAGAAAGTTAGGAAGGTAAAAGCAATGAGTAGGATTTGGTAGTAGAGGAGGAAGTTGAAGATAACCGTAGTTTCTAATCTGGATAAATGGGAGAATATTGATGCTGTCTTAAAAAAGATCGCAACATCTGTTTTGTAAAACTCGTGTGCAGGTAGACTTGGAAAAGTCTGATTCTGATCTCTGTTGAAGGCTCAGTATTTCAGAAAATCAAGTTGTGTTACAAAGACTTGAGTAATGTTGTATAGGTAGCAATTATAGTTTACTGGGCTGCTAACCCTGCTGACTGTATGTAGGTGTCTTGTAATTCACCTGTAGTTTTAGAGTGTCTGGCACATTCCTCTGGTTGTGGTAGACAGTAAATGGTTATTAACTGGTTGGCTTTAATTTGTGGCACAGTAATCCCAAGAGTAAGAGATTATCTCTTGAGAGACACTAATAACCTTGATTTCAAGAAGAGAGTTTAGGAGGTATGGTCTTGCAGGATGATATTCAAAGCTGACAGCACATCTGGACCTTAAAACCATATAAAACAAATGTATATACAAAAGCATAAAAGTGTACATTCCTATTGTTACCAGGCCTCTGAACATCTATTTGCAACATTACAATTATTCTACTATCTCATCCTGTCTTTTCTCCTATTAGAGAAGTGGACATTAGCTCTTTTTCCCTACTTTAGTTGAATGCCCAAAATTCACTGTTGAGGACGATGATATATAAGAGAAAAGGTAGGACTACTATAGGTTAATATGTTATTCTGAAAAATTAGGTTAATGTGTGTGTTGTTCGGTTATGGTAAGAAAATGTTAACCCTGAATACATATGTACCTATCTACTCGCCTAGTTATAGATTTAAAGAGCCCTTAGTCATACAGAAGACACAGTTATTTAAATAATTAAAGGTTTAGATTACAGATTTCAGTTTGTTCTTAACTTTATGAACAGATGGGTTAATTCTGAGTCACTTGCCAAATGGCCCAACTGCTCATTTTAAAATGAGCAGTGTTCGTTTACGTAAAGAAATTAAGGTAAGTTTTATTCATTCGTTGTTTGGCATTGGTCTCCTAGCAGTAGTTTGATAATGGCATTTGCTGTCCTGGTTATTAAAGCAATAGCTCTATGTCCTTCTGAGATTGTAGCTGAATTTTGGCAGACAGGCAGTTGCCTTCATTACGATGAAACATTACTTTTCTTATAGGGCTTTTTGATGTATTTACTGCATATTAATTTTAGATACATCCTGTTCCATAGGTTTGGTAAGTCATCTGTGGTAGTTTGTTATTAAGGAAGACAAAATTTTTCACTAGTCATGTAAATTCTGAAACTTGAAACTGCATTGAGATACATAGTTTTGTTTTAACTCATTATTGTGATTTTCATTTTTCCAGAGAAGAGGCAAGGACCCCACAGAACACATACCTGAAATAATTTTGAATAATTTTACAACACGGCTGGGTCATTCTGTTGGGCGTATGTTCGCATCTCTCTTTCCTCATAATCCTCAGTTTACTGGAAGGCAGGTTGCCACATTCCACAATCAACGGGATTATATATTCTTCAGATTTCACAGGTGAGAAAGGTACTTGATGTCCTTGAACCTTTTCAGTCATGAAGTCCATTTTCAACATAAACCTGTGTTCTGATGCATTATGACAAGTACTGTAGACAAGTTTTTTGAACCCTGTCTTGTTAAAAGTAAGTTTGTTTCACTCAGACTAATTTCCTTATCTCTTATCTTTGAAGATACATATTCAAGAGTGAAAAGAAAGTGGGAATTCAGGAACTTGGACCCCGTTTTACTTTAAAATTAAGATCTCTTCAGAAAGGAACCTTTGATTCTAAATATGGAGAATATGAATGGGTCCATAAGGTATGTGCCTTACTCTCTGAAAAGCCATTTAGATAATTTAAAAGTAGGGAATGAGAAGGAAACCACATGTACTTTAAGCTTTGGGTGTATACCTTAAGTTATGCTTCTGAATCTCTTCTCTGTGAGCTAAAAAGAACCATTCTTTAATACAATGTTTGGGTCTCGTGATTAACCCTGGTTCATATGAAATATCCTACGATCAGTGGTCCTCAAGTCTACTGAATCAGCATTTTAGGAAGTGGGGACCAACAATAAGCCTGTGTTATGATAATGATTCTGCACACTTGAGACCTGCTTCGGAGGCACTCTAGAAGTCTGGCAATTATCATTTAAAATCATTAAGTGAAAAACAGTATTTTAAAACATGTTCTATCTAATAAGCAATATTTCACTTAAGTATGGATTTTACTTTAAAATTGATATATATTACACATAACTTCTAACACCTTTTATATTAGACATAAAGACTATTCAGGCTTAGAGACAAATCCAAAGTTTTTTTTTTAGCACTGTTGTTTTATGGGTTTTTTTTCTAATTTTCAGCCCCGGGAAATGGATACAAGTAGAAGAAAATTCCATTTATAAAGTACTGAAGTAATAGTATTGGATTGTGAACACGCCCATCTTGAATAAATGACAGAAGACTCTTTTCAAAATGGCATTTACTGATTTCATAACCCTTTTATCATGTCTGGACAAAGTACCAAATGCCATGAATTGCTGTTTAGGTAGCAAATGCAAATAAAAAGTCATGTTGGTGGGAGTTTAGAAACTGCAATTTAGGTTTCTTAAAACTTAATTATTAGGTAATTTGAATAATTTAAGTTGGAAACTAACTTTCCCATTTGCACTCCCATGGAACATGTGGGGCTGGAGGAGAAATACAGTGCTTGGTAGACACTATGTAACCCACTGTTTTCCTACCAGACCAATCTTGGATCTGGCATATACTTTTAATTCTTTTTCCTGAACAAGTAATATTGGAAGCCAGTTTCTGGAATGTTTTAACATTCCCTTAAGTCTTTGAGAAGGGTTTAAGGCAAAATGGTTTACCAAGGACTTAGAGCAAAGCTGCAAATTACTAATGAAGCTAAGTTTGGTTCCTTTTTCTTGGTGCTTTCTACCCCATTACATAGTATTGTAGTACTCTATTCAGGAATTGTCTCAGCCTGTAAAGTTTTTCTTATATTTTAGAGTGGAGTTCCTATGTCTAGTCCTTTTTCTACTATCCTTACTAGGATAGCCATCTGTTACAAAGTAACTTAACTTTAGGTGTAATGGTAATAAACCCTAGAAAGGAATTTACTAGAAATATGTATTAAAAGAAAATTAACCCTTTAAATAACCCATAGATAAAAAGTTGTTAGCAACCTCCTCCTGACCTTAAGAATAAAAGTTTGCAATTTAACTTTAATTCCCTTGCAAATGGGTGGCATAAAGTTATGTGAACTTTATGTTCACTTTAAAGTTGGTGGAACAAATAACTCCTCCTTAATGACAAAGGGAAAATTGCCATTTACCTTAGGTATTCAAAACAAAATACATAGCATATTTAATACAAATAACCAAAATTTTTTATACTAAGTATTTTATTGTATGCTGCTGCCAGTGTGTATAAAATAATTACCCTTGTGAAAGAGAAATTCATGAAAATTCAGAGAGGTAGATGTTAAGGACTGACAAAAGTAGAAGCTTGTATAGTATGGCACATGTTATAGGGATAAGCTTTTTGTACAGGCTTCAAATTAGCTCTCCTTTGAATATTCACTGGTTCATGAAAAGTAGTTTAGAAAACCTGAAATGGGGAGAAAAGAGATTAATTAGGATAAGGTAACAGAACAATAGTTTTTTTTCTGAATAGCAGTACATCTTGTATTACTTTAGAGCATTCATTTGAATTATCAGCTTATAAAATACTTTTTTCTTTTAAAGACATAATGGGTTTCTAGGAAAAAATGAGAAATCAAAGTTTCCTATAGTGTAAAATGTATCTTTTTTTATAACTACTCGTTTGTATCATTTACAGTTTGTAAACAGACTTAAAGATTAACTTGCCAAGATCACTGCCAAAATGCACTCTAATAAAAAAGGTTAATACAAAAATCTCAAGAAGGGAAAATCTGAATCTCCCTTGATTGAAAAAGAGCAATAGCATTGAGGAGAGCAGTTTGACATAAACAACTAAGGTAGAAGATGCAATCCCAATTGTTTACCTAGATAAACTTATACACAAAAAGTAACATGTACATGGACATTGACCATAGTGGTACTTTAATAGCAGAAAAGTAAATATGGCCTAGGCTAAAACTCAAAATTGAGAAACGGATAAATATACCAATGTTTATAGACATGATGGAACACTACACAGTAGTTAAAATGACTAAATCTACATGGGTCAACACAAATCTCAAATATAATGCAATATTCTTAAACAGCTATATTTTAAAAGTAAAAAATATATATAAAAAAGTGTATCTTTGGAAATACTTTCCTTAAAGTATCTTTTTCTTAGGAATTAACAAGGTAAACCATCTAATTCAGAATGATACACGACTCTTTATATTTACTAGAAAATTTTTGATTATTTCATAACAAAAATGTTCTAGAGGCGTAACAGTATCAGTGGTTTAAAAAAAATGTTTAACTTCAGTTAACACACTTAAAACTGCAAATTATAACAGAAAGGCAGGAAATTGTAACAAAGAGGTTGAAGTCTCCTTGGTCAGCAAAACACTCCAGCTCCAGGTGGAACAGCAAGGGTTTTAATATTGGACACTAGTAATCAAGTGTTACTAAATTTAAGTGTCACTCCTTACTGAGTTATTTTACTTATAGAAATTTATCTTTAAAAGAAATAGAGGATTAAGGTATACACATAGGTACCAAGACATTCACCACAGTGTAGCTTCAAATTTGGAAACTTCAATATTCAATGATACATAATTAAGTTACAGTACCAGCCACTGAATATTTAATGAAATAAAATCCACATGTTTTTAAAAGGAATGAAAAACTGCTCATGCTCTGACCTTTTAAACTTTTTTCTCTTAAATCTGTTAATAGTGGTTATGTTTACATATGCTGATCATAGTAATTTGTCTTCCTTGTATTGATAAATTTGATATGTTCTTAAAAATTATATAAAAACTATTTTTAAAAGGTATGAGTATAGACACAAAAGCAGATTCTTTGCATTCAAGTCACTCAATATGGGCCTAGAATCACCGACATCAGTATCTTGGGAGAATGTAAGAAATGCAGATTCTAGAGCTTCATCCCAGACCTACTGAACTAGAATTTGCATTTTAATAATGTGATTTGTAGATACATTCAAGTTTGAGAAGGTAGCTTTTCTATCCAGATACTCATTTTCTAGCCCAAAATATTTCAAATCATAATACAACATAGCTGTTTAGATTTGCCGAGATTAATGGCCATTACTTTGAAATCTGGGTTCTTAACTCAGCCATATTTATAATCTTGGGCAAGTCATTTAAACACTTAACTGTAGACTCCTGTGAAATCAAACTATTAACAGCCAGACTCCTTAACAAATGGCTTCTTATGTCAAATGAAAATAAACCACTTTGTAAAGTGAATACAACAGGAACTAAGGTTTAAAAAGAATCTTTAATGAACCATAAAAATAAATTTCCAATGACGACTTGCCACAAAGAACTGATAACTGCCAAAAGGAAGGAACTATTAAACTGTTAAATATGAAGGTGCTAGTCTGTTTTCCTCATGAAAACCTGTTACTCTGAGGTGTTTTTGCCCTACTTATACAGACTTCCTAGACATTCCCAAATCTACAAAGTTTAATTAGGGAGAGCACAAACAACTATGTAACACGGTATTTTAGGAAGTAGCTTCCTGGACTTTAAGGAGTTTGAATGTTTGTAAGGGTGTGTGCCATAGATAGTCTTTTTTTTTTTTTTTAAGTTTAAGACTGCTTCTCAGGTCAGTACTAGTGAGTACAGGCTCTGACTAAAATATGTATGTATAAAAGGTAGCACTCTTGGATTAACGTTACATGATTTTGCACATATTTGACATTTGATCTGGAAGGTTCACATTAACATATTTATTGCATTCCCAACTATCAGTTCTTTGCCATGCTGCTTTATTAGCTGTGTTCTATTACAGCAATAACATCAGAATTAATCCAAATCACTTGGTAGTACTTTAGGAGTCATCCCCATAAACACTGCAGATTTTTTAAACTGTCTAAATATTTGCTAGGTACACAAAATTAAACTAGAATTTGGGGACCCCAAAATGCACCATTAGGCCAATGCCATAAAAAGTAACAATGCTATAAAAAGTAAGTGGAATTTTCTAATAATCCTTATAGCTTCTTTATAGTTATTAAATTAACCTCTTTATGGTGAAATGGAAACAATCTTCATGACTACTACGTCAGCAAACGTCATCAATCCTCACTTGGCTCACAAAAAAAGCCTGGAAACTTGAAGTGCTGTACAAAAATGTGTGGAACAACTTTGGTCACCTTGCAAGTGCTGCAAAGAGACTCAACTAGTTGCTACTTCTACTACATGTGGCTTTGTTTTAATTTAAGAGAACTTACCTTCCAAAGATTCGTTTTACTACAAAAAGGAACAGACTTTCTGGGGTCTGAAGGGATTTGTACTTGAAGATACTCCAGTCAGTAGGGGGTCATGTTGAGCATTCTGCAGACAGAATTGTTTCAAATCTGCAGCTGCCTGCGAAACCTATACATACACAAAAAGAGTGGAGGAGTGGAAGATGATGAAACGGTGTAATGGTTTTCTCAAATCTTTAGAAATACCTGGAACTTAACTCAAAAGATAGTTAATTCTCTTAACTCAAAAGATAGTACTAATTTAAGGTAAACAGTCATATACTGAGCTCTTAAAACACTGCATATAAATAAAGACTATATATAGTATGCTTTCTTTAGATTGCTTATTAGAAGCATCAAATGATTCAGTACAAATAATATAATTCATTTGCAAAGCATAGCACACCTTGCTAGTTTATTAATAAATAGGCTGTTCAGGTGCATCCTTGAGGGTACTCAGTATCTTTTTATTAAAAGCAGCATACACATTACAGGTTAAAAAGTGCTAAAATTCTAGCAAACTATTACTCTGTCTTGAAAGCAGTATGACTGGAAAATGTTACTGTGGATGAGCATATCTAAATACGAACATCCAGTTCACTGTTTTGGCATTAAGTACCATCAGCTGTTGAATGTTACAAATCTGGACAGTGACAGCTTTCTGCTCAGTGCCATGTGACGGAAAGGCTGATTGCAAACTTTGGTTTATTTCAAATGCACTGAGCAGCCTGCCTTTAAGAAATGGGGTATTTGCCTTAAACGTGAACACAATGCCACTCAAACAGGGCATAAGGAACTTCCTTGGTTTTATAATTATTTCATTTATGTCCTATATCACTTAAACATCTATTTCTATGTATCTGGTAAGGTGATGCAGGATACCAAAACAATGAACTGAATGGGTCATAGATGTAGAACACGAATGACTAAAAGATGCCCCAAATGAATACAATATCCTGTCTTGAGTTGAGGTTTAGGAAGATGAGAAAAATAATCACTTATTTTATTCTCAGTTTCAACTATCCCCCAAAGGGTGAGAGCAGGTGTCCAGTCCAAATGGTATCTAGCCTTTGAAAAGGAGGGTAAGAGCATCACAAATACTCTCTATACCAACAAATCCTGAAGATCACAGCTGTACCCCAGACATTAACCTGATAAAAGGATATATCATCCTGAGATGAATCTAAAGTCTCAGGATCTATTTGTATGTTTGGCTTACACAGTCCATGGTGATGAGTTCCATATGTTTATTTAGCAATCGTGTAAAGTAGTAGTTTTTAAATACCTGGTATCAAGTACTCTGACAAATGGCCACTCTTTCCTCCTGCCCCAGAAAGGGGAAGTGGGTGACACCACTTTTCACAATCTTGTCACATTAACCAGCAGTAAGGATACAGTCAAGTATCTGTACTTTCTCTGCCTAAAAGTGTAGGAACCTCTAACTTAATTCCCTTTCACAAACTTCTCAAGCACTATTATGTATCCAACTTTTAGGCACAGAGAATACATAAGAACAGCCAGGTCCCTGCTGTTTTGGAGGTGACAGTTCAAGAGAAATACAAAGTGCTAGGCAGAAAAAAAAAAGTGGTGTGTTAGATTGAGACCTAAGGTAAGATGTCTCTGAGGAGGTGACATTTAAACTGAGAACTCAATGACAAGAGATCCAGCCAAGGAAACATCAATGAGAAACTGACCAGTGAGAACTACAAACAGGGAGAACTGAGACAAAGGCTCTGAAACTGAGACAAGCTGCTAAGTCCCTAAGGCATTGTAATAATCACCACCCAGGAGGTTGAAACCCTATAATCCTCGCATCATTAGTGCCCCTCTTTCACTCTCAAAAATGTCCTGGATTGGCAAAGTGTGTGGCCACCCTACATATAGGAGAGTGTCAAGCATTTGTGATCATTCTTATTAACTACTCAAACAAAGGTTTAAGCATTAAATGGTAAGCTTGTGCTAGTTTAAAAATAAAATAGCACAAAAAAAAGCATCTAGCACATTGTCATGGATAAAACAGATGCAAAAAATGAAATCAAAGCACATTTTGCAATGCATCTAAAAAAATAAAGCTCATTTAAAGTCCCAATGTGGGATGCCCTCCCCTCCTTGCTACAGTCCTACCATCAAACAAATCAAAACTCTAAAACCAAATCACTTGTGGTGGCTTTAATGATCCCCACCAGAATCCTAAAGAATTAAGTATGGGAGACAATCATCACCCAGAGGAGTAACAGTAGAGGCCAGGGTGCTCATGGTGAAGCCCTCAGAACACTTTAGTCTGAGGATGTCCTCTCATTTTCTTTGGAGACTAGGGCTAAGTACCCCTTACTGCTTTCAACAAGCTTTTTTTTTTCTTGCCCCTTTCCCATTTTTTTCTTTCCTGGCCCACTCCAAACTATGATAAAGGCACATCTAAATGATAATGTAATGGTTGGTTGAGAAACATAATATTTCAAATTTCAGAGTTAAATCCAGCTAAGACTGACCATAAACACTGGGATGAGGCAAGAACCTGAGATTAGAGAAGTGGATTCCAAACAGCAATAGAGTCTATAGCACTTAAAACAGGAAGGGAGGGGAATCCCACACGAAGACTGATGGGAATTTCCCTTGCCTCCTGAGGTGACCACACCTGAGTAAGCTAGGTCCCTGACATTTTTACTTAACGATGTAGGTAAATGGGAGACCATATTACATAAAAATTTCATGGTAGTTAGGACTAGCCTGTAAGTACACAATCAAATCATCTTGAAAACTGGCTGCTTCAACAAAGTGCATGATTTATATTCTATTGTTTTATCAAATTACAACAAGTCTTTCACATGTAAGGTAGCACTAGAAAGAAGCCAATCCACTTAAGATTTTTAAAATCAGGAGAAACTTGGAATAGCACTTGAATGTCGGATTGCCATATCCTCACAGACCCAAAATAACTAAGATCGCTCCACCGTAATCACCTTCTGCGTTATGCGAACCAGTAGATATCCCCAAGGTCAGATCACAGCAAACTACGCTTTGCATGAGGTTGTACAGGGCACCAGTGGTAACCTTACACACAGCGAAGTTTCGAAAACAAGCATGCTTCTTTAACCTATAGTCTAAGTTGTGCAAGAATTCGTTTTCAACTCAGTGTGTTCGGTAGATGAGAGGACCTGGATGTTAATAATCTACTAAAAGAAGTGGGTTTGGGAAAGTTCTGACATGAAAAAAAATTGGTCTGTTCTGAATCAGAAGTCGGTTAAAACCCTGTCCTGTGACTAGAAACTGTGGAGGCTGGTAGAGAAGGACGGGCTGGGAGCGGAGGGGCAGCGGTGGGCGAAGCCAGCGGAGAAGTCACTGCGGAGGGAGGGAGAGAGGGAGGAGGACCGGAATGCGGAAAGCCGCTGCTCGGCCCAGGGGCCAGCCCGCCTCGGACAGTGCTGGGGCGGAAGGGCGCACTCCCGGCCCCCCACCACAGCGACGACGCGCGACGCTACTTCTCTAAAGCTGGCCGACAGCGCATCCCCCGAGGGGAAGCGAGAGCCGGACGCCAAGTCCTGCCCGCGCCGGCCCGCTCGGCCACCGAGTCCCACCCGCCGCCGTCTCCGTCTTCCCCTCCCCCTCGGCCGCCCGCCCCGCTCACTTTCACGCGGTTGAGCCCGGCTTCCAGCCGGAGCTGCTGAACCACTTTCTTCATAGCGGCGACGCTGGAGGAGCTAGACATGGCGCTCGCTGGGGCGAGGCAGATTCGGCGGAGTGTACGTAGACCGGCGGAGGGTCCGCGGACCAGACGGCGGGGCGGCGCGGCGGCGGGCGGGGCTTGGAACTTTGTCTCTAAGTTTCCGGTTCTTCCCGGCGCGGCTCCATCCTCGGCGCGCATGCGCGCCCTCTCCGCCCTGGGCGGCAGCTGCACACAAGCCGCGGGAGGGGGAGCAGGAGGCGGGAAGGGGTGGAGCGGACGGTGGGCGTGGCCGCTGCGGGACGCGACGACTGGAAGCAGGTCTTTTCTCCCCTCCAGAGAGGCCGCTGTGGGAGAGGTAAGGAAAGAGCTTGTCGTTAGTGCCAGGGCCCGAGATGGACACTGAGAGGACCGATGAGAGAAGGCAGACGCTTGAGGGAGTTTGTGAAAGGCCTGATGGCGGGGTGACAAGGACGGTCCAGTTTTCCTGAAGGAGTTGGCTGGAGAAGTTGAGGGAAGAGAAGGGGAGAGGCCCAGCCGAGGTGTAGGAGCTAGAGATGCCCGGCGTAGGGCACTGGCGCCCTAGCATCTTAGAGACGTATCTCTAGTGGCCCGACTTTGTCCAGCGCGCGGCCAGCCCGCAGCCCGGCTCGCCACCGTCAGACCCCGAGGGCGCAGAGGGCGCCGTAACCGACGGTGGGGAGCCCGGCGGCGGGCAGCAGGGCTGCTGAGACTCGCTCGAGAAAGGGGGTCTTCTCGACGTTTGGCTTCTGCCCTCTCTTAACCTCTTGGCTTTCAGGAAGAAGTTGTGAAGAAGCCAAGATTATACCTATTTTTTTTTTAGGTAGTGAATATTTTTATTTATTTTATTTTTCAAGAAAGCAAAGTAAGTTTTAATGCACGCTGCATACAGTAACAGAGCAGGCCTGCCTAAGATAAAGACAGGTAGGCATGGATGCTCTTTCTGAGGCTTCTTTAATGTGGTTTTGGCAGGGAAGAGAGGACCTTGATAGACAGCTGTCAGCTGTCTAGACTTCTTTTGACTGGTGAAATGAAGACGGGCTGTGCTGTGCCTGTGCCTCTGATGTTTTTTTTTAATATTTTTATTTTGCTATTATTAATGTACAATTACATGAGCAATATTATAGTTACTGGACTCCCCCTATTATCAAGTCCCCACCACGTAACCCATTACAGTCACTGTCCATCAGCGTAGTAAGATGCCATACAATCACTGCTTGTCATCACTGTGTTATACTGCCTTCCCCGTATGCCGACCCCCACATTATGTGCGCTCACCGTAATACCCTTTTCTGCCCCTTATCCCTCCCTTCCCACCAATCTTCCCCAGTTCCTTTCCTTTTGGTGTATGTTAGTGCATTCTTGGGCTCTGTGAGTCTGCTGCTGTTTTGTTCCTTCAGTTTTTTCTTTGTTCTTCTACTCACAGATGAGTGAAATCATCTGATACTTGTCTTTCTGTGCCTGGCTTATTTCATTGAGCATAATACCCTCTAGCTCCCTCCATGTTGTTGCAAATGGTAGGATTTGTTTTCTTCTTATGGCTGAATAATATTCCATTGTGTATATGTACCACATCTTCTTTATCCATTCATCTACTGATGGACGTTTAGGTTGCTTCCATTTCTTGGCTATTGTAAATAGTGCTGTGATAAACATAGGGGTGCATATGTCTTTCTAAACCTGGGCTGCTGCATTCTTAGGGTAAATTCCTAGGAGTGGAATTCCTGGGTCAAATGGCATTTCAATTTTTAGTTTTTTGAGGAACCTCCATACTGCTTTCCACAATGGTTGAACTAATTTACATTACAACCAGCATGGTAGGACGGTTCCCCTTTCTCCACATCCTCGCCAACATTTGTTGTTGTTTGTCTTTTGGATGGTGGTCATCCTAAATGGTGTGAGGTGATATCTCACTGTGTTTTTTTTAAAGTTTATTTTGATATCATTAATCTACAATTAAATGAGCAATATTATGGTGATTACCCTACCCCCTTCATCAGGTCCCCCCCCACCAACCCCATTACAGTCACTGTCCATCAGCATAGTGACATGCTATAGAGTCACTACTTGTCTTCTCTGGGTTGTACAGCCCTCCCCGTGCCCCCCTAACATTACATCTGCTAATTGTAATGCCCCTTTTCCCCCTTGTCCGTCCCTTCAAACCCATCCTCCCCAGTCCCTTTCCCTTAGGTAACTATTAGTCCGTTCTTGGGTTCTCTGAGTCTGCTGCTGTTTTGTTCCTTCAGTTTTTTTCTTAGTTCTTATACTCCACATATGAGTGAAATCATTTGGTACTTGTCTTTTTCGGCTTGGCTTATTTCACTGAGCATAATACCCTCTAGCTCCATCCATGTTGTTGCAAATGGTAGGATTTGTTTTCTTCTTATGGCTGTATAATATTCCATTGTGTATATGTACCACCTCTTCTTTATCCATTCATCTACTGATGGACGTTTAGGTTGCTTCCATTTCTTGGCTATTGTAAATAGTGCTGCGATAAACATAGGGGTGCATCTGTCTTTTTCAAACTGGGCTGCTGCATTCTTAGGGTAAATTCCTAGGAGTTGGATTCCTGGGTCAAATGGTATTTCTATTTTGAGTTTTTTGAGGAACCTCCATACTGCTTTCCACAATGCTTGAACTAATTTGCAGTCCCACCAGCAGTGTAGGAGGGTTCTCTTTTCTCCACATCCTCGCCAACATTTGCTGTTCTTTGTGTTTTAGATGTTGCCTATCCTCACTGGTGTGAGGTGGTATCTCATTGTGGTTTTAATCTGCATTTCTCTGATGATTAGTGATGTGGAGCATCTTTTCATGTGCCTGTTGGCCATCTGAATTTCTTCTTTGGAGAAGTGTCTATTCATGTCCTCTGCCCATTTCTTAATTGGATTATTTGCTTTTTGTTTGTTGAGGTGCGTGAGTTCTTTATATATTTTGGATGTCAACCCCTTATCAGATACGTCATTTATGAATATATTCTCCCATACTGTAGGATGTCTTTTTGTTCTACTGATGGTGTCCTTTGCTGTACAGAAGCTTTTCAGCTTGATATAGTCCCACTTGTTCATTTTTGCTTTTGTTTCCCTTGCCCGGGGAGATAGGTTCATGAAGAAGTTGCTCATGTTTATGTCCAAGAGATTTTTGCCTATGTTTTTTTCTAAGAGTTTTATGGTTTCATGACTTACATTCATGTCTTTGATCCACCTTGAGTTTACCTTTGTGTATGGGGTTAGACAGTAGTCCAGTTTCATTCTCTTACATGTAGCTGTCCAGTTTTTCCAACACCAGCTGCTGAAGAGGCCCTCATCTCCCCAATGTATATCCAAGGCTCCCTTATCAAATATTAATTGACTGTATATGTTTGGGTTGATGTTTGGATTTTCTATTGTATTCCACTGGTCTGTGGGTCTGTTTTTGTGCCAATACCAAATTGTCTTGATTACTGTGGCTTTGTAGTAGAGCTTGAAGTCAGGGAGCGTAATTCCCCCTGTTTTATTCCTCCTCAGGATTGCTTTGGCTATTTGAGGTCTTTTGTGGTGCCATATGAATTTTAGAATTATTTGTTCCAGTTCATTGAAGAAAGCTGTTGGTATTTTGTTAGGGATTGCATTGAATCTGTATATTGCTTTAGGTAGTATAGCCATTTTGACAATATTTATTCTTCCTAGCCAAGAGCATGGGATGAGTTTCCATTTGTTAGTGTCCTCTTTAATTTCTCTTAGGAGTATCGAGATTATACCTATTTTTGTTACATATTTCATTTGAGGGATTAACACTTATTGCACTTTTAAAATAAAACTTTTTGTATTTCAGGAAGATTTGACTTTTATATTTCAGTTGTAAGTTATTACCTGCTGCTTGAAATTGATCTTCAAAGGAGTTTTCTGGAGAAATAGATAGTAGGATCTAACCAAGAAAATAGGCTCTGCCAGTACATGTTTCACCCATGGAAACGTGTATGTGATCTCACAACACTTAGTACAAATATTTCCTGTTCGGTTGAGATAGTCCATCAACAAATACACTAATGTTTTCTAAACATGAATAATTTAATTATTAATGCATTTCAAATTGTATAGTCAGAAAATTCATATATGATTTGCTCTATGTCAATAAAACCTGCTTTACTTGCTCATCAGTGTACATCATTCCACAAAAATGTACAATGTACTCTCATCAGTATTTTACTTAATTCATACAATGGATGTAATGACCAGGGTTTAAATTTTGGCTCTATCACCTTGGTACTCCTGAGCAAGCCACTTAAATTTTGTTGAGCCTCTGTTTCCTTATTTCAAAATGATATAATAAAGTTTACTTCCCACAATTGTTGAGAATGAAATGAAATTATGTATGTAAAAAATACAACATATTGATCAATGTCACTTCTCCCGTGTCCCCAGGCATATTTTTAATTATTTTGCCTTTTTGGTGCCTTGTTGATTAATATCATTCATGCTTTATACAGATTGTGATATTAAACATATTTTTATTCAAAGTATATTCCATTTCACAGTAATTGTAGACTATGTCTCTAAACTCTAAGGTAAGAACCATGAAATGTAGTACTAGAAGGAATTTCAGGGAATATATAATCTAATAGTGTTTTCTGTAAGGAAGAGTGTTGAGTAAACAAAGCCCATATTGTTTTAGGTTTAAAGATTCTCAGAAAAAGGCTCTGTGTTTTTTTTAACTACTGTAGAGATCAACCACAGAATTTGGATTGCTGCTTCAAATTATATTTTCTCATTTTTTATAGTATCTAGCCAATAAAGGATTCAATTTAGGATATGAAAAAAGAAAAAAACATTGAGTTCATTTTAAGTTAGATTGCATCTGAAGTGATTAGCAAAAATACTTTATGAACTATCCATAGCTCTTAAGGAAGCCATGTTCTTTGATCTTCCACAATGATTTAAAACATTTCCAAGACCTTAAAAACTTACAGACATAGAATAGTTCACATTTCAGTTGTGTCTTGCCAATGGGTTTCAGCTCCAGGCAAGTTCACTGTGGATTCAATGAGACCATGGAATGACAATGAAACATTCTTAGGGTGAAAGGGTTTGTACCCAACTTTATTCCCATGGTAGCAGGTCAGTCACTAAATCCTGTCCACTCAGAACAAGTCTGCGTGCAGCAAGCTGGTTTCTGCTTCTGGGCCTCTCTGGCCCTGCAGTGGTCTCAGTCTCTGTCCTTGGTGCTGCCACCATTACAGTCTCATCTCTGCTCTCCTGTAGCCTTGCAGCCCTGCCACTGTGTCGCCCAGAGCACTAGGTGAAACTTTTATAGAGTCAGTAGCAAGGTATTGCCCACATATGTGTAAGTGAGCAAGCCGACCTGGGCCAGGTGAAAATTCTGATCATAAGAACCTTCACTTTATCCACACTTCACCCCTCCAGGATTTTTCCCTCTCAATCTGTGTGCCCTCAATCTTCTGCAATGGTCCCCATTTGAGGAAGATGGAACATTGTAACCAAATTCCATAATAACAACAGTCCATGACAATATACAAATAAAAATTACAACAAATTGTAACAACCCTCAAACCTGAGGAGATCCATTGCCACGAAGTAGTCATTCTGGCTGTATTCAAACCAGTCATACTCGAATGAGTATTAAAAGGACCATAGGTGGGCCTTTCAATATCCACCTTCTCCACCCTTTCCTTACAGACACACAGGCTTGTCTTGTTGCTTTGTCTCTGGCTTCTGCTTATTCATCCTCATGGCTGGAACCACTGCTCCATCAGTTTCATGTGTTGCCACAGCTCCAGTAAGATTCTGTCTTTCCATAGAATTTCTTTCTGTCAGCGTCTGCCTTTATCAAATCAACCCACATCTGGGTCCCCATGACCTTCATGGGGCCCTTTAAATTCTTCCTTTGAGAAGCAGACTATTTACTATTATCTCTAGGATAGAAGCAGAGCATAGGGTGCTCCATGACCTGCAGAGGGGGCTGCACCTCTCTTGCAGGAACCCCTTGTTGCTGAGTCTTTATTTTCTTTGGGGCTTTCCATCAGCTTTCAAATGAGTGGGTTTCAACCAAGGAGAGGCTGATGCCTCAGGCACGAGCACGGACTCCACCGCCACATGTTCGCCAAACCTCCTCTACTCCATTTCTGGGGCTGACAGCTCCACTACATCCTTGACCTGCCCCACAGCACGTGGCAGCCTGCAAACTCATGTCACTTTTCATGCTACTGCTCTTTCTCATGCTGCTTCCTCTCCGGCTACCATGACATCCTTTTTTTTTTGGTATCATTAATGTACAATTGCATGAGCAACATTATGGTTACTAGACTCCCCCCATTATCAATTATCAAGTCCCCACGACATACCCCATTACAGTCACTATCCATCAGCGTAGTTAAGATGCTATAGAATCATTACTTGTCTTCTCTGTGTTGTACTGCCTTCCCCGTGCCCCGACCCGACATGATGTGGGCTAATCGTAATGCCCCTTTTCCCCCTTATCCCTCGCTTCCCACGCATCCTCCCCAGTCCCTTTGCCTTTGGTAACTGTTAGTCCATTTTTGGGTTCTGTGAGTCTGCTGCTGTTTTGTTCCTTCAGTTTTTTCTTTATCTTATACTCCACAGATAAGTGAAATCATCTGATACTTGTCTTTCTCCGCCTGGCTTATTTCACTGATCATAATACCCTCTAGCTCCATCCGTGTTGTTGCAAATGGTAGGATTTGTTTTCTTCTTATGGCTGTATAATATTCCATTGTGTATATGTACCACATCTTCTTTATCCATTCATCTACTGATGGGCACTTAGGTTGCTTCCATTTCTTGGCTATTGTAAATAGTGCTGCAATAAACATGAGGTGCATGTGTCTTTTTCAAACTGGGCTCCTGCATTCTTAGGGTAAATTCCTAGGAGAGGAATTCCTGAGTCAAATGGTATTTCTATTTTGAGTTTTTTGAGGAGCCTCCATACTGCTTCCACAATGGTTGAACTAAGTTACATTCCCACCAGCAGTGTAGGAGGGTTCCCCTTTCTCCACATCCTCACAACCATTTGTTGTTCTTTGTCTTTTGGATGGTGGCTATCCTAACTGGTGTGAGGTGATATCTCATTGTGGTTTTAATTTGCATTTCTCTGATGATTAGTGATGTGGAGCATCTTTTCATATGCCTGTAGGCATCTGAATTTCTTCTTTGGAGAAGTAACTGTTCAGATCCTCTGCCCATTTTTTAATTGGATTATTTGCTTTCTCCTTCTTGAAGTGGGTGAGCTCTTTATATATTTTGGATGTCAACCCTTTATCGGGTATGTCATTTATGAACAGATTCTCCCATACTGAAAGATACCTTGTTGTTCTATTGATGGTGTCCTTTGCTGTACAGAAGCTTTTTAGTTTGATATGGTCCAACTTGCTCATTTTTGCTTTTGTTTCCCTTGTCCGGGGAGATATGTTCATGAAGAAGTTGCTCATGTTTATGTGCAAGAGATTTTTGCCTATGTTTTTTTCTAAGAGTTTTATGGTTTCATGACTTACATTCAGGTCTTTGATGCATTTCGAGTTTACTTTTGTGTATGGGGTTAGACAATGATCCAGTTTCATTCTCTAACATGGAGCTTTCCAGTTTTGCCAAAACCAGCTGTTGAAGAGGCTGTCATTTCCCCATTGTATATCCATGGCTCCTTTATCATATATGAATTGACCATATATGTTTGGGTTAATGTCTGGACTCTCTATTCTGTTCCACTGATTTATGGGTCTGGTCTTGTGCCAGTACCAAATTGTCTTGATTACTGTAGCTTTGTAGTAGAGCTTGAAGTTGGAAAGCGAGATACCCCCTGCTTTATTCTTCCATCTCAGGATTGCTTTGGCTATTCGGGGTCTTTTGTGGTTCCATATGAATTGTAGAGCTATTTATTCCAGTTCGTTGAAGAATGCTGTTGGTATTTTGATAGGGATTGCACTGAATCTGTAGATTGCTTTAGGTAGTATGGCCATTCTGAGAATATTAATTCTTCCTACCCAAAAGCATGGAATGAATTTCCATTTATTAGTGTCCTCTTTAATTTCTCTTAAGAGTGTCTTGTAGTTTTCAGGGTATAGGTCTTTCACTTCCTTCGTTAGGTTGATTCCTAGGTATTTTATTCTTTTGGATGCAATTGTGAATGGAATTGTTTTCCTGATTTCTCTTTCTGCTTGTTCATTGTTAGTGTTATAGGAATGCCACAGATTTCTCTGCATTAATTTTTTGTCCTGAAACTTTGCTGAATTCAGATATTTGTTTTAGTAGTTTTGGAGTGGATTGTTTAGGGTTTTTTATGTACAATATATGTCATCTGCAAATAGTGACAGTTTGACTTCTTTCTTACCAATGTGGATGCCTTTTATTTCTCTTTGTTTTCTGATTGCCATGGCTAAGACCTCTAGTACTATGTAGAATAAAAGTGGGGAGAGTGGGCATCCCTGTCTTGTTCCCGATCTTAGATGAAAAGCTTTCAGCTTCTCATTGTTAAGTATGATGTTGGCTGTGGGTTTGTCATATATGGCCTTTATTATGTTGAGGTACTTACCCTCTGTACCCATTTTGTTGACAGTTTTTATCATGAATGGATGTTGAATTTTGTTGAATGCTTTTTCAGCATCTTTGGACATGATCATGTGGTTTTTGTCCTTCTTTTTGCTGATGTGGTGGATGATGTTTATGGATTTTTGAATGTTGTACCATCCTTACATTCCTAAGATGAATCTGACTTGAACATGATGGATGATCTTTTTGATGTATTTTTGAATTCGGTTTGCTAATATTTTGTTGTGTATTTTTGCATCTATGTTCATCAGGGATATTGGTCTGTAATTTTCTTTTTTGGTGGGGTCTTTGCCCGGTTTTGGTATTAGAGTGATGCTGGCTTTATAGAATGAGTGGGGAAGTATTCACTCCTCCTCTATTTTTTGGAAAACTTTAAGGAGAGAATGGGTATTATGTCTGATAAAATTCGTTAGTAAAGCCATGTGGCCTGGGGCTTTTGTTCTTGGGCAGTTTTTTGATTACCAGTTCAATTTTGTTGCTGGTAATTGGTCTGTTTAGATTTTGTTTCTTCCTTGGTCAGTCTTTGAAGGTTGTATTTTTCCAAAAAGTTGTCCAGTTCTTCTAGGTTATCCAGTTTGTTTGCATATAGATTTTCATAGTATTCTCTAATAATTGTTTATATTTCTGTGGTGTCCATCGTGATTTTTCCTTTCTCATTTCTGATTCTGTTTATGTGTGTAGATTCTCTTTTTCTCTTGATGAGTCTGGCTAGGGGTTTATCTATTTTGTCTGTTTTTTTCAAAGAACCAGCTCTTGGTTTCATTGATTTTTTTCTATTGTTTTATTCTTCTCAATTTCATTTATTTCTTCTCTGATCTTTATTATGTCCCTCCTTCTGGTGACTTTGGGCCTCATTTGTTCTTCTTTTTCCAATTTCAGTAATTGTGTCTTTAGACTATTCATTTGGGATTGTTCTGCCTTCTTAAATAGGCCTGGATTGCAATATACTTTCCTCTTAGAACTGCCTTTGCTGTGTCCCACAGAAGTTGGGGCATTGTGCTGTTGTTGTCATTTGTCTCCATATATTGCTTGATCTCTGTTTTAATTTGGTCATTGACCCATTGATTATTTAGGAGCATGTTGTTAAGCCTCCATATGTTTGTGAGCCTTTTTGTTTTCTTTGTACAATTTATTTCTAGTTTTATACCTTTTTGATCTGAGAAGTTGGTTGGTAGAATTTCAATCTCTCTGAATTTATAGAGGCTCTTTTTGTGGCTTAGTATGTAGTCTATCTGGAAAATATTCCATGTGCACTTGAGAAGAATGTGTATCCTGCTGCTTTTGGGTGTATAGTTTTGTAGATGTCTGTTGGGTCCATCTATTCTAGTGTGTTATTTAGTGCCTCTGTGTCCTTACTTATTTTATGTCTAGTTGATCTGTCCATTAGAGTGAGTGGTGTGTTGAAGTCTCCTAAAATGAATGCATTGCGTTCTATTTCCTTCTTTAATTCTTTTAATATTTGTTTCACATATGTAGGTGCTCCTGTGTTGGGTGCATAGATATTTATAATAGTTATATCCTCTTGTTGGACTGACCCCCTTATCATTATGTAATGTCCTTCTTTATCTCTTGTTACTTTCTTCATTTTGAAGTCTATTTTGTCTGAAACAAGTACTGCCACCCCTGCTTTTTTCTCCCTATTGTTTGCATGAAATATCTTTTTACATCCATTCACTTTTAGTCTGTGTATGTCTTTGGGTTTGTGGTGAGTCTCTTGTAAGCAGCATATAGATGGGTCTTGCTTTTTTATCCATTCTATTACTCTGTATCTTTTGATTGGTGCATTCAGTCCATTTACATTTAGGGTGATTATCAATAGGTATGTACTTATTGCCATTGCAGGCTTTGGGTTCGTGGTTACCAAA
This sequence comes from Smutsia gigantea, assembly GCA_032199065.1. Lineage (NCBI taxonomy): Eukaryota > Metazoa > Chordata > Mammalia > Pholidota > Manidae > Smutsia > Smutsia gigantea. The sequence goes on from JAVSCE010011180.1 coordinate 63,272, forward strand.
GGTTCAAGGGTAGCTTCTTTACTATCTAACTTTAACTCACTTATTACGATATTATAAACACAGTCTGATGATTCTTTATTTCTCTCCCTTCTTATTCTTTTTCCTCCACTCTTTATATGTTAGGTGTTTTATTTTGTACTCTTTTGTGTTTCCCTTGATTGATTTTGTGGGTAGTTGATTTTATTTTTTGCCTTTGTTAGTATTTGGTTGGTCTGCTTTCTTTGCTGTGATTTTATGTTCTCTGGTGACATCTATTTAGCCCAGGAGTACTTCCGTCTAGAACAGTCCCTTTAAAATACCCTGTAGAGTTGGTTTGTTTGTGGGAGGTAAATTCTCTCAACTTTTGCTTATATGGAAATTGTTTAATCCCTTCTGCAGATTTAAATGATAATCTTGCTGGATACAGTATTCTTGGTTCAAGGCCCTTCTGTTTCATTGCATTAAATATATTTTGCCATTCTCTTCTGGCCTGTAAGATTTCTATTGAGAAGTCTGATGATAGCCTGATGGGTTTTCCTTTGTAGGTGATCTTTTTTCTCTCTCTGGCCACCTTTAATACCCTGTCCTTGTCTTTGATCTTTGCCTTTTTAATTATTATATGTCTTGGTGTTGTCCTCCTTGGGTCCCTTGTGTTGGGAGATCTGTGGGCTTCCATAGTCTGAGAGACTATTTTCTTTCCCAGCTTGGGGACGTTTTCCTCAATCATGTCTTCAAAGACAGTTTCTATCCCTTTTCTCTCTCTTCTTCTTCTTGCACTCCTCTAATGTGAATATTGTTCCGTTTGGATTGGTCACACAGTTCTCTTAATATTCTTTCATTCCTAGAGATCCTTTTATCTCTCTCTGCCTCTGCTTCTCTGTACTCCTGTTCTCTGATTTTTATTCCATTAACAGTCTCTTGCACCTCATCCAGTCTGCTCTTAAATCCTTCCATAGCTTGTTTCATTTCTGTTATTTCTCTACGGACTTCATCCCTTAGCTCTTGCATATTTCTCTGCAGCTCCATCAGCATGGTTAAGACTTTTATTTTGAATTCTTTTTCAGGAAGATTGGTTATATCTGTCTCACCAGATATTCAAGTTATTTTAGACTGGACCAGTTTCTTCTGTCTTTTTATGGCGATAGAATTGATCGCCAGTGAGTGGCACATGTGTCAGTTGGGAGAACAAAGTCCCTTCCTGCTTGCTGGCTGCCTTGCCCTTTTCCACTGCCTGTGCCCATTAACTGCATACAGAGAGCAGTCTCTGGGTTAATCCCCTTAGCTGCCGTGCAGAGGGCAGCCCTTGGAATAGCCTAGGGCACTGGCAGGGGTTCCAGATGGGCGGCATGTGTTCTTCGAGAATGGCACCCCTTCATGCCTTCCGGACGTTGCGCCGGCTTCCTCTGCCTGAGCCGGGCAGCTGAGCGTAGGCAGCAGCGTCTGGGTCTGGCCTCCTTAGCTGCGTGCTGGGAGAAGACTGTGTGGCTGCTGTGGGCTGGGCTGCTCCCCGTCTGGTCCGCAGAAATGGCGGGTCAGCCGGTTTGCTTTCAGTGCTGGAAGTGGGTAATGAACGGAAGGCTGCTTATCGCTGTGAGGGGCTTCAGAGCTGCGTTGCCACCCAGGGGGTTAGGGTGCCTGAAGTTCCTTAAAATTCCCAGCCTGCTGGGCTGAGTGTGCCAGAACAATTTTGTCCACCTGTTAAGCCCTTGTCCCTCTAAGACTTTTAAAGCATCTGCTTTTCTTTTGTCCCAGGGGAGCCGGCTGTGGGGACCTGCTTGCAGTCTCAGTCTTGGATTTTACTTTTCCATTCCTCTAAGATCCAGTACACCATGTAATGTGTGTCTGTGCTCCTGGTGCAGATTACTAGGGCTGGTTATTTAGCAGTCCTGTGCTTCCACTCCCTCCCCACTCTGATTCTTTTCCTCCCGCCGGTGAGCTGGGGTGGGGGAAGTGCTCGGGTCCCACTGGGTCATGGCTTTGTATCTTACCCTTTTCATGAGATGCTGAGTTCTTGCAGATGTAGATGTAGCCTGGCTGTTGTACTGTATCTTCTTGTCTCTCTTAGGAATAGTTGTATTTGCTGTATTTTCAAAATATTTATGGTTTTGGAAGATTTCCACTGCCCTACTCATGCCGCCATCTTGAGAATCCTCTACGATGACATCTTTTACCATTTCCACAGCACCTCATAGTGATGCCATTTCCGGCACCAACAAATTTTTACCTCAACGGCACCTTGTAGCTCACATTCTCAGGCTGCCATTTCTTATGTCTCTTTCAGGAGCATGTTCTTCCCATCTGTAGACTTTTTTAATACTATGAGAAGCAGCCAACCCACAGTTCCTGCTGCCTCACAGGCACTCTGTTTCTGAAAGGACCCACTTACTATACCAAGGACCACCACTACTGCCTCAGGTGTTACCTCCACCTGCCTCCAATCCTGGGGTGAGGCCCAGCCCTCTAGGAGGCAAGCCACCTCAGACCACACGTCTACAGGGGGGCACTTGAATGTCTTCCCATCCATAGCAGCAGCCCACTGAAACACTCCTCCCATGAGGGCAGCCTATTCTTTTCCTTGGTCAACAATAAATCCTTCCCACATCGCCAGTTGTCTTACCAATGGGTTTCAGCCCCAGGCAAGTTGACTATGGATTCATGAGACTGAGGAATGACAATGGAACATTCTTGAGGTGAAGGGGTTTATACCCAACTCTATTCCCACAGTGGCAGGCCAATCACTAGAATCCTGTCCACTCAGAGTGAGTCTGCATACAGCAAGCCAGTCTCTGACTCTGGGCCTCTCTGCCCTTAGAGCCCTGTCAGTCTCTAATCTCCTGCAGCCATGAAGCCCTGCCACCACGTCACCCAGAGCACTGGGTGGAGCTCTTTATATAGAGTCAATAGCAACAACATATTGCCCACATGTTCGTAGTGAGCTGCTGACCAGGGCCAGGTGAGAATCCTGGCCATAAGAACTTTCTCTTTATCCACAAAGTATATAAAGACAGTCTCTGTTGTGAAAACAGTTTGACATGAACATAATACTTATAACAATGAATAACAAGGAAGCACAACCAAGAAATCTGTCATTTTCTGTTTTGCAGTAGAGCATAGTCAATTTAAATTTACCTGGGATCTTCACCTTATTGGATTAGTACCCTTCACCTTAACTAGATTAGACACTAGGTCTAAATTCAGTATTTGAATAAAAACAATTGCTTTAAGTTTCAAATGCCTTGCTTTGTAGTTTAACTAAAAACTGTATCTCTTACTTTAACTCCATATCTCTACATCTTAGAGTTTACTAAAAAACTACATCTCTACTGTAGGAAAGGCCCCCCCCCCCACAGTTTCCCTACTGTTCTATGAGTACAGCTGTCTGCTGCTTCACCCCAAATATATCTGGCCTTGTATGGAGCCAGATATGTCTGGCCTTGAGAAACCTGAAAACACAGCATGTGATACCCATGAGAAAGAGCTAGATAAGGGCCCTGAAGGCCAGGCACCTGGCCATGAAGGCCATGCACACACACGTCTTCAATACTTCTGTAACCATGAATTAACACTATAGCAGTATAAGAAGTGCAGCTTTATGCAGAATAAAATGGCCTCTTTGAGCACCCTCCATGACGGCTCCCGCTGCCTTCTTTCCTCTTCGTGTTTCCCCAAAACCTTAAAGGCAACCCCCAAACTCCGACATCTGCATCTTAACTAAAAAGCTGAATCTCTTAAAGGGAGACTCAGGTTAATTCTGACTTCTTTCTCAAAGACTGAGTTTACATGACTCATTTTGTGAGTAATCACAACTCTTTTTATAGTTGCTAAGTAAATTGAAGTTTGAAGAGGGTGGGTGATTTGCCCACTGTTATACAGCTAATTTGTGACTAAGACAAACTAACTTAGATCTCTTGGTTCTTACACCATTGTGTGTAGGTAATGTGTTTGTTTCCATGGAGCTGGTCATACATTGGAGTAATAATTAGTTTTCCTAATTGGGAATGGAATTCTAAGGAAATCTGGTTATAAGAAATAACTTATTTAAGGTATTCATCCAGTAAAAACATCATAAGACTTTATTTCTAACTCAACATCTGTGGATGTAT
>JAVSCE010011181.1:0-109780 GCA_032199065.1 Smutsia gigantea
AAGCCCCGGCCTCTAACCCCTAAGCCCATGCCCCTAACCCAGAAGGTTTCTACTGCAATGTTTACTATGTTTTCCAGATCACATTTTAGGTGGTTGCATGATTCCTTGAACGGGGCAGGCGGGATGGCCTTATTTCACTGAAACTAAACTGAATCCAAATGTAGTTTGCTTACAATGCTGAGATTAGACAGGTTATGCTCCTGCAGTTTCCCCTAATGCTGGAGCAAAGACCTATTGCCAGCACACTTATCTCTGGGAGTTAAAGTGCATACAGAAAGGACAGTTTTGTACTGCAATATTTACTATGTTTTCCAGATCACATTTTAGGTGGTTGCATGATTCCTTGAATGCGGCATGCGGGAAGGTCTTATTTCACTGAAACGAAACGGAATCCAAATGTAGTTTGCTTACAATGCTGAGATGAGACAGGTTATGCCCCTGCAGTTTCACCTAAAGACACCCTAAAATTCAGAAGATGGTACCTCCGGTGCTCTCTTCCACCTGAGTCCCTCGATAGTCCTCTTTTTCCTGTATAACATTTTCCACTATCTCAATGAAAAGACACCCTAAAATTCAGAAGATGGTACCTCCGGTGGTGGCCTGCGTAGCAGATTTGCCAGTGGCCCCACCTCCTCCTCTTCTCCCTCGGGTTTCTCCACCAATGGCTCCTCCTTTACCATTTCCTGGGCTGAAGACGCTATTCTTTCCTTCCCCACCCCCACAGCCTCCTGCAACGTGGCTTTTCCTGCCATCTCCACCCTTACTACTGCTAAGGAATCTTCTAGGAGCGTGACCTGCCCTTTCAGTAACTGTCTCTTCTTTAACAGCATCCCATATGTTATTGCCCAGCTCCTCCAAGCGATGCTGAAGTGTGTGCTCTCTCCCACCTGAGTCCCTCGATAGTCCTCTCTTTCTCCTGTATAACATTTTCCACTATCTCAATGAAAAGACACCCTAAAATGCCAGCCACTACATGGCCCCCTAAGGTCTCCAAAGTCTTCCAACTCACAGAGGGCTAATTCTACAGCTTCTGGTGTTTCCACCCTTCCCGAGTTCTGGGGAAGGCCCCACCCCTCTAGGAGGCACTTTACCCTACACCAGTTCCCCACTAGGGGTTCCTAAGTTGGAAGTGCCACTGGGGGGATAATAACAGGTGAAGGGCCACCCTCTGCCGCTGCATTCACTGGGGCGTCCCCACCATCCACAGTGGCAGCCCTCCCAAAGGTCACACCCATTATGACACATTTCAGGTTCAGAGGCACCCTGCCAATTGCGCCAGATATAAGTCCAAGGAAAGCAAATCCCCAAGCAAAATACCTCTAAAAATAGAAATCAGTCAAAAGGAGAAATAAAGTTTAAAACCTGTTTATTGCTTACAAACTGCCGTCCAGGGCCATCTTTCTCCTCTGCTCTGGAAGAAGCCAGCAAGCCAGTCATCCCCCTCCCCCTCCCCTCCCAGGTTCAGACATGCCCTCAGTTGCCCAGGTAATTACCCACTGAAGTGGAGAGGAACTTCTCTTCACCCCTGAGGATATGCAAATGCACTGAAACCAGGCGAGATATTCTGGAAATGTTACAATTTTACCCACATAGGCTTACCTTCACTCTCTCCCTGTTGATCCACATCGACTCAGCCAAGATGTAGCTGAGTGTATCTACAGGGAATAATCCCGGGGCAAAATACCTTTGATACCAAAATCAGTCAAAGGAAGAAATAAAGTTTATTTCTTACAAGCAGTTGTCCACTTCTGCTCCCCCATGTCTCTAGCAACCAGGCTGCAGAAGGAGACCCCACCCAACCTCTCCGGTCCAGACAAGACCTCGCTCACCTTCCTAATTACCTACTGATAGGAAGATGAACTACTCCTCTCCACCTCCTGGAAACACCCATTGTGTGGAGATGCACTAAAGCCAGGCAAGAGATTCTGGAAATATTGAAATTTTACGCACACTAAGGAAAAAATAGTTGGAGTATTCGAAAAGTTCTTGCAACAAACAAATAGGTTAATTGGAAGAATCTTAAGAGTTCGTGATATTCAAGCAAAGGTTCTTAATACCTACTCACTTATTCTAGGCCTTATTCCTGTTACTGAAGTAAATAAATAGGTTCAAGTGGCAGACCAACTTTGAAAGGGGAGAGAGAGACTGTGTTTGGTCATAATAGGAATGGATAATTCTCTTACCTTCTCACTGCACTCACTCAAAGCATCCACCACAAACAAAGCCCAAAATTATAACATATAAATTTTCATATTTTTCCAAAACAACAGAAATTTTCTTCTTCTACTTAGGCAAAAGTGTATACATGCTTCTTTCAAAAAGTCATAAATAAAAATCTGAAAGATCAAACTGATCCCTCCTTACATTTCAAACATTGTATTTCATAAGTACTTTCTATTTTATTCAAGAGAATTCCTCCAGGAATTTCTAGCAAGGGTTCACCATTCATCCAGAATATTCCATTATATATTTACAAAATCTCTTTTAAGTACCTATTATATTCTAGGCACTGCTAAGCAAAGGAATTACAATGAACAAGAACCATCCACATGGGACATGTGATAAGAGCTGTCACAGGAAAGGAAAGATACTGACTGTTGATGCTGGGGTTCTTGTTCACGGAGTTGAAGAATGAACTTCACAAACACTCAAGGTAGGAGAGCAAGGTAGAGGTTTTTATTCAGAGTTAAAGTGAAAGGACAGAACTCCTGGCTCATGCCAGGAGGGGACAAGACAGTCTGTAGTTGGCTTGTTGTCTAGGGGGTTTATGCGCAGTTGAGGATTTAGGAATGGGGGTGAAGGGCTAGGGATGCAGACTTGTTGAGTGGTCCCAGAATGTTCATTTTTGATAAGTAACAGAAGAAATTTGCTGCTCTGGTTCTTTCTCAGGATAGCGGTTTCCCTCTGGGAACATGTCACTTAAGACCACCTGCCCTGCCCCCAAGGTGGGCTGGGGTGTTGCCTGTTTGCTAAAGTGTGTTAAGAATCTTGCTTCTTAAATTCTTGGGCTGTTTATAGTTGGGCTTGCTTACTAAATTAATCTTGTTCCTAGGTTGCAGATTACTTGATTAGGATTAGTGAAGGAAACACAACATACAGATACAGTTAAAAATAAACTGGGCCTTTTAGCAGGCTAAGGTAAATTTTATAGTGTCATGATATAATTGATACAGTGAAGTCACGGGTTATGCTGAGACACTTCTCTTTATCTGCTGAACACTCAAACATTCCAGGCCAAGTTGCTCCTGGCCTTTTGAGCTTTAACTGATCTCACCGGAGAATGTCTATATTCCTAGTCTGGTATCTTTACGCTAGAGAATTAGTGTGACTCTGACTTTGTGTAATGCTTAACACTGAGTTTCGATAGGGACTTCTTTGCACATTGTTACATTGTTCTGACTATAATTATCTTGCTTTTCTTTTTCTCCAAAGGCCCTCAACCTACTCTGCCTAAACCCAGGGTCCCTGTCTCACTGTGATGGAAGCATGCTGGAGTAGGGTTGCCAGATTTAGCAAATAAAAATACAGGATGCCAAATATTGCATGGGACATACTTCTACTAAACATTTTACTGAAATTTCAAATTGGGCTGAGCCTCCTGTCTTTTTTCTGCCAAACCTACATTAGAGGGACATCTCGGAAGTGGAGTTAGGGTGAATGGAGAGAAAGGAAGTCTTCCTTCATAAAGTTAGGTTTTAAAACGAATCCTGAGCATAAAAGGGAAGAGGCAGGGAGACAGTTTTCCAGGATTAGCTAGGTTCCAAGATCACTGTCAAGTTTGGGAACTGAAAGAAGCAAAGGAATTGGGGTAAGGAAAGGAAGAGGGAAGAGGTGGAATGCTGATGGAAGAAGAAGCCTGAGGAAAAAGTAGGAGAAACTCTTGCAAAGAGTTTGTGGTTCATTATGAGATGAGTCTGACTCCACTAATAACCTTAAGCAGCATGCCTTGGCTACAATGTGAAGAACCGACCACTGTCTGGAGGCTGGTTGAGAGGTCGGTAAGGAGACTGATGTAATTCAGGAACTCAGTAGAGGCCTGGATAAAGGCTACGGGCAGACAGACCGGTTCGTATGCAACACTAAACTTGAGAAGGCAGCGAAAGAGGCAACTGCAAGGTGCGTAGACAAAAGGGGCAGAGGGCAGCAAGCCAGGAGCTGCACATATTCTGAGAAACAATGAATAGTCAACAAGTCAAATGTGTTTTGAGGAGTCAAGTAAGATAAGGACTGACAGGTGACATTCGGATTCAGCCAGAACACCACTGGTGACCTTTGTCAGGGGCAGGCTCAGAAGAATGGTTAAGGCCAAGCTAGGTCGCAGAGGGGCGAGCACTCGGTGACAGCTGTGCTAGGAACCGCCAGAGGCAACGCAAGGGCCCCACCTTCTCTTTGCCCTTTTAATTGGTGAAGGTCGAGGGCCGAGTAGAGTTTGGAGATGGAGCGGTCAGGGTCCCAATCAGGAGGAGCGGCGCAGCCGGCTGATCTCTAGGGGCCAATCCTTTCTAGACCCCGCTTGACTGACAGAGCCCCGCGCCAAAGACCGAGCGCAGAGCGGAAGGCCACGATCACAAGGGGGCGGAATTCCAGGGCACTAACCCGGAACCGGTCTGGGACTCGATTCCCATTGTGAGGCCAGACCTGGGGCGGGCCCTCAGCCAGCATGGCAATAATGTCTGGACCAATGGGCGGGTCACATCGAACGAGCGGCAGCCAAGCCAGCCAATGGGTGGCGACAGGGAGGTGGTCACAGTTATGGGCGGGGAATCAATGAAGCATCTTTTTTCGGATTCCCCCTTAGCGGCGACCGGGCGGAGGTGCCGCCGGGGTCGCAGGTGAGTGGTTGGGTCCCGGAGGAGGTGGCCAGCGAGGCGGCGGGGCCGCGGCTGGTCGGTGCCCTCAGCAGGGAGGGTCCCGGCGGAGTCAGGGCAGGTGGCTGTCCGCTTTGGCCCTGGTTCCGCGCCGTGGGGGACTGCGACGCTCGGGAGAAGTACCAGTCGCGGCTGCCGCCAGACGCGGGCGGGAGGGAAGGGCCCAGGCCTCTGGAGGCTGCCGAAGTTTCCGAGCACCCAGTTAGGACACTAATATTCTGAGAGAGGCTTCTCCTCCCAGGTTGCCCCATCTCCCACCAGGGGCAGCCGCTGCGCTGTGGCCGTCAGGTCGCGCCCCCTTCTGCGGGGTGGCTTCCCGGGAATCGTCTTCCTCAGTTCTTCCCAGGAGCTGGTACACGGCGGACCCGAAGAAAGCGGCGGGGAGGGAGGGAGAGGTATTTTGTTAACCTGTAAAAGGTGACCCTTAAGTAAACTTTATCTACCACAAGTTTATAGAGAAAGGCATCGTGCTGCAGGGAAGTGAATTTCCTATAAGAATATAAGGGTAGGGGTTGGGGGAACACTTAAAAGAAGATCGGGGTGCGGGTTGGGGAAGGTTTGTGGATTTTGTGATACTTTTCTTATTGAACAGCCTAATGAATTTGCCTAAAAGAATTTTTGGACCCAGGATTTACTGCCTGATTATCCTTAGACCTCTTTATTCTGACCTATCAGGCAGACTTTAGAAATTTAATTCTCAAGTATTACTCCTTGAAAATAATTGCCAAGTTACAATATGCCACTGGAGGTACATTTTCACGAGGACTATGTAAGTGAACTAGTTATCATTAAACACTTTCCAACCAGTAAAGAATGACTGTGAGATGGGATTTCAGGAAAATCGCTGTTCTTTCTGTTGGGACATGGAAGATCTATGACATTGGAGGTTGCAATGACAGAATTGCCTCTGTAAAGATAGGGAAGACAACCAGTATAAAAGGGATAGTATCTGACCTTTAAAATGACATGTTTTGACATTTTATGAGGTGTTATATCCCTAGCACCAAGAATATCTGCCTGTCACATAGTAGAAGCTCAATAAATATTTGAGTAAATTATTGGGTAATGGATGACAGAAATCCATGCTGTGTTACATCAGTGCCAAAACAGAAAAAAAAAAGCCATTCCTGGAACATAGCTTAGCTTCTGTCTGTGCAAGCATAGCTTGCAACTCAAGGTGTGTTTTTTGGTCCTTCTTAACATTAATCAGAAGTTGTTAGTGGTTTTCACACAATTAAACCATAACCAACTGGAAAACCAAAATAATCCCAAGGTCAATTTCAAGTGAGGTTAAAGTGTGTTGAAGTATTTTTTGTCTATGAAATAGTCTATCAGGTTAACTTAGGTCAAGGACAGGGATACTACTTTTTGTCAGATAGAGGTATGGGGTTACAAATTGCTGGGCAAAAATAGGAAATGCAAATAACAACAACTGCTGCCAAAATCTTAAAAATATATTGACTCTGGCATAGTTTTAAAAAGACTGTTATTTCTACCATGTACCTGTATTTACCACAATCCAGTTACTAAACTAATCTCAGATTCCGAGAGCAGCAAAATCTAATGATGGTTATCTGCCTAAATTAGGAATCTCTTGACAACTGCAATTGTTGTTCATTATTGTATTACATACTTATATTTTATGTTAGACTTTGTATATTACAGTCACATTGCCAGCATATAGAAGATTACCTGCCTGAATTTCAAAACTATTTGAACTGTCACAGATATATTTGTCTCATGCAGTACGTTTTTTAGCAAAGTATAAGGCCTTACTAAGCCAACTTTAAAGATTTGTTGGCATTTGGTCCCTGCCTAGTTATCCAGCTTTAATCCCTGGTACTTCTCTCCTTTGTTATTGCCTCTTATAATCTATTTGTTTTATAAGACCCAAATCAAATGCTAATTCCTTCTCACAACCTTCCTTCATCCTACCAAAGATTTCTCCTATTTCTGTACACCAGGGTATTTTGTTAGTATTTCTCTTGTTGCATTTTTTATATATTCACATTGTTCACCCAGTAAAAAAATACTTGCTTACTGTATCCAGACACTATACTAGGAAATGGATAATAGCTGATACTTGTTGAGGACTTACTGTATCTTAAGTATTGTAAGCGTCTTAACTGGATTATCTCCTGTACTCCTCAAAGCATCATGAGTATTATTCTAGTCTCATTTATAGATGAGGAAATAAGTGTAGAAGGTTAAGTAATTTGTTTAGCATCACAGAGTTAGTAAGTGGTAGAATTAATACAAGTCTAGGTAGTCAGTCTACTTATAACTTTGAGTTTATAGTCTCATGATTTTTTTGTGTAAAATGTTTATGCATGTATCTTTTACGGGTTTTACTAGATTATAAATTATTTGATAGCAAGAGTAATGTATTCACTTTTGATACTTTATTGCTCCTAATTAAAATGTAGTGAATGGAAACATTGTAGCAAGCCTATTAGACTTCGATGAAGGGGATCAATGAAGGTGTCCTGGAACACATTTAAGCTGAGTGCTGAGGATAACTAGTCATTGGCTAGCCAAAACAGCAGAAATCTGGGGAGAGGAGAGGATGGGCTAAAGGAACATATGATAGTCCTAAGGCAGGTATTATGAAAGCTAGAACTGTGCTGACCAGTACAGTAGCCAGTAGCCACATACTGCTATTGAACTCTCAGAAGTGTTGCTAGTCCAAATTGAGTTGTAAGCGTAGTATAAAATACCAACTGGATTTTGAAGATTTAGCAGGGGGGAAGAAGGATGAAAACTAGATACCAAGATATATGGGTGGGGCTTAGATAAGGTTTGTAATAGGGATAGAGGAAGAGTAGAGTACATTTACCTCTTAAATGTATGGAAAGTCTTTTCAATACATATGTGTAGAATGCAGCAATGTGTCTTAATTACTCAGTCTACTAATGGATGTATACTTCTAATTCAGTCCTAATTTTTTCTAATAAGGATATGGATGGATGTCCAAAGACCTACTTAAAAGAAAGTTTGGTTCTCAAAACAGAGCAGTCCATTTTTTAAAACTAAATTGGTTTGGCTTGTATTCATTCCTTTGAAGTGTTTCCAACAAACAGGAATCTGAGTTGGTCCTTACAATTAGATATTTTTTTTCCATCTGACATAACATTCTGTAGGGCATATTTTTCCAAAAAGAGACCAGCTTTGTCTATGTGTAAATGTTGTGACAGATGAGGCTTTTCCTTAATGATACCTGAAGGAAAATTTCTTTGAAGCTACAGCATTTGCGCTCCACCTTGCGTCTGTGTACATTTGAACAAGGAAACTTTTAACACTGATTTCTCTAGCAGGGTGCTTCTTGATCCTGGCTGCAAATCTCCTAGAGAGGTGTTTTTTTTTTTCAACTTTATTAGGGAATAATTGACAAATATAATTGTATATATTTAAAGTGTACAACACGATTATTTGATATGCATAATATATTGTGGGATAATTACCAAGATCAAGATAATTAAGACATCCATCAACTCATAGTTACGTGTGTGTGTGTGTGTGTGTGTGTGTGTGTGTGTGTGTGTGTGTGTGTGTGTTGAGAGTGCTTAAGACCTACTTGAGAGCTTTTTAAACTCCCAATATCTGGCCCTATTCCAAAGATTGTCTTAATTGGTCAGAGGTGGAGGCTGAGGTGATTTCACTGTACTTAGACCTGCACTAATATGTGGTGTTGAGTTCTTGAAATGTGACTTGTACAAAATGAGACATGCTCTAACTGTAAAATACATGCTAGATTGAAAGACTTAAGGAAAAAACAAGAATGGAAGCTCCATTACTAATTTTCATATTGATTAGATGTTGAAATAATAATGTATTGAATATATGGTACTAAATAAAATAGGTTAAAATTAATTCCACCTTGTTTTTGTTTTGCTTTACCGTGGTGGCTACTAGAGAATTTTAAAGTTACATAAATGGATTACACGTGTCTGTTGGATAGTCTGCTCTGTGCTAGACTATTGCTACTCCAAGCGTAGTCCAAGCACTCGCAGCATCAGCATCGTTTTGAGAGTTTGCAGAAATACAGGTCTGCCAGCCCTCCTCCAGGCCCACTGAGTCAGAATTTCATTTTAACAAGAGCTCCAGGTGATTCCTATGTACAAAGTAAGTGACACTGCTCTAGCAACATCTCCAGAATTTTTTTCGATTTTGTTATTTTTCTTTATCTCGTATTTTTTACTATATAGGCTGGTAAGTTTTTACATTCATGATTCCCTCTTTGTCTCTTCATTCGTCTTTTAGAATCGTTCTATACATCTCACTTTTCTGTTTTCAATTATCTTCCAATTAATTATTTTATAATTTTATATCTCAACATTTTCAACAGTCACTGCCTTTTTAATGAATGTATCTGAATGGACTAATACATATTCATGTAATATGTATAATATAATGTGTCATTCATAAATGTATATAATTAACATGATTTTCTAGGAAAAAACTCAAATTATTAATATTAGTTAACATTGGTAGATTTTTAGTCTGCAGAGATTCGTGGATACTGGGTTTATTAAAAATGTATTTTTCTGTAATAAAAATCCTTCATAAGTACATTTTTAACATACTGTTAATCACCTCAAAGTAAAATAAAACATATGTGCTCTGGGTTAACGAACAGTCTTATGGCTGAACAGAAATGACTGGAGTTGGTGGCTGATGGTGGACAGAGTGAGTGAAGCTATGTAGAGTGAGGCACACAGTCATGTACACATTCCCTTTCCGATTTTGTTGGCTTGCATTAACTCTAGCATTTACACAGGAATAATTTGCTAACTCATATTCATACTCTAATGTGGCATTTATTGCATTGTTCCATTAGTTGGCTGTAGTATAGTTTATTCATCCAATCCCTATTGATGAATATGTATTTTTACCATGATTTTACCTTAAAAATAATGCTTTAAAATGGTTTATGAAGCTATTTAAATGGTTGAAGCATTCCGTATCTATGGAAACAAAAAGTTATTCTTAGTACATTGTATATAATTTGATATGGAATTTGATGTAACTGTAAGCTTTCTGTTCTAAGGACATCTAACTTGTTGATTCCATTTTGAAAATATGTCTTTGATAACCTGGTCATCATTGATCCATAAGTAGATGCCTAAGTAGCAACATAGCCTGTTTACTTGAAATTTTCTTTCCAGAATTTTGTATAACTTGTTAACTTATTGGCAAAGTTATGGAGTAGGTGGTTTAGATAAAATCTAAGGTCTTCACTTAATCTCATAAACTAATTCTCGCCTGTGTTGCCTTGACTGCCTTTTTTCTTTTATATATATGTTTTGCTCATACAAGCTTCAGTTTTGCTAGCTTACCTTCCTTATTTTCTGTTTACTTTCTACTGTCTTTCCCATCCCTCAAACACCTTATTTTAAGTTACATTTTTATTTTTTACCTCCTCCTATTTGTTAGGCACAGTATTATGGATTAAAGATACTGCCTTTGGAGCAGGTGGCCTACCCTCCGCCGATCCTCATAGTGGAGGAGCAAGTGGTAGAGTAAGGAAAATCCCATTTTGACTTCAGTAATACCTCGAAGTAAGCTGCAGCATAGATACCAAGAAGCCGCCTATTTGGGCTGGTATGAACAGTTTGCTTCAGTTCTTTTTTATGTGGCTTATAAACATAGTACTGCATGAATATTCTTCAGTCACCTCTATAGGAAAGCTAAATACTTGCCCAGCCTATTTGATAACTTGAATTGTGTGAGGATTAGGCCAGAGTCTATTTAAATGTGATCCTCTAAAATTACAGGTCTTCTAGGCAGTTCACTAGACTGACTTGGGGTCAAATGCTAAACATTGTATTGCCCTAAGTTTTAGTAGGTAGTGTTTTAAATATGCAAGAATAATGTAGCTGTAAGCATGCTAGTAAAATAGCTCTTTGACCACTCCCCCCAAAATAAATTTCTAGTTTGTAACATCTGGCCATTTCTGTGGTGTAAAAGCTTCCATCTTGGCCAGTTTCTAGCTCCCAACATGATGACATCACTGAATGTGAAGGTGGGAAGAGATGTGCACAACTGACTTTGCCAGCTCGTACTAGGAGGCTCCAACATAACACTAATGAAGCGTGTATTGTTATGAAGTATAATAATAAAGACCCACAGACCTACCACTTCACCTAAGAACTATAACAATACCAAATACTACTGCAACCTTTCTGTTTCTTTTGTCAAAATTAAATGATTTTGCCTCTGATGCACTCACTTGTCTACTGTGTGCCTGGAACTATTCTCTATATTTTAGTAAATCTTTCAATCCTTAAAGTATTTCTATGAAATGCTACTATTTTACAAATGAAATTGCACATATGGTGGTTAAGTAACTAAGGCCACGCAGCCAGGAAGTGGCGGAGCCAGGACTCTAAACCTGGACAGTCTGATTGCAGATGTTGTGCTCATAACCACTATGCTTCACTGCCTCTTGTGATGATGTTTTAATTTATGAGTATGTTTGCTATATTCTAGTGATATGGAGTTTATATATGACTATAAGTGCAGTATTTGCCTAGGACAAGATCAAAAGTGCTGCCACTGATAATACATTCCCACTTAGTGGATTTCCTCTTTATTATTTTGTAAGTCTACTTTAGAAGTAGTTTGCTTGCAAATTTTTGTTTTTTTACATGCTTTGCCCTTATTGTGGGTGTGTGAAATTGACAATGATTTCTTGAGAGTTCGTTTTATGCTTTTGTGAATTTTTACTTCTCTCTGACCTCCATTTCAGCAGCAAGTGGCAGTTCAGGTGATGGTTACTCCACATGAATGATTAGAACAAAAATGTAGGATGGGCATATTTTTGGGAATGTTATTATGTACATATAAAGTCAGTTGAACAATGATTTCTGGGGATTTGGAAAGGAAAAAAATGCATAAACATCTTAGTGAAATCATAATTAAACAATTTTATTAGAATTTAGAAATAAGGAATTTGCATCCACTTTTAAGTCCTAAAAAGAAAGGGCTCGGTGATAGAAAAGAATTGTGCATTTTCTGATTAAGTTTAGTCAGTCTTAGTCAATTGCTATATTTTTACTCCAGTAGATGATTCCATTTGTATTGTCAATTACCAGAGAAATATTTTTCACCCTAATAAAAATCTTTAGTTGGCAGGTATTAAGGTATTTAAGAAACCAAGGTAGAGTGAAATATTCCTAGATGAAACTGAACAGTTTTTCTGCCTATCTGTAGAATTTTACCAAAATCTTCCCCTGAGATAAAAATCTGCTTTTTGAATATTTTCTAAAAGACATCTCTAAACTTAGCAACACATTTCTAAGATTTAGCTGTCACAAGCTACTAATAAAGTGGAAGGAGATATGGCCTGACATAGAGAACCTGATTTAAGTTCTGTCATTTAGTCATGTAGTGTACAAATTATTTAATTTCTCTGGATCTTGTTTTACAGAAAGAAATGCTAGTATCTTGCATTCAGTGCTGTGGTGGGGATTAAATGACAGGACATGGAACTTAATGGGTACTCGGTATTTTTCTTCATATAGGCCTGAAATGCTTATTATGATCATACAATGATAAGAGCTGGAAGGGGCCTTAACTATCTCATTGTGTACAACCTTTCATTTTGTAGAGGAAAAAGTCATCATTAGCAGTGTCACTGAATGAATTTGAAGTCAGAAAACACGGCCTGTGTATATGTCCCTTACTCTTTCTGAGTCTTGTTCCCCTTTATGTACTTTTAAAACCTCTTTTCCAAAGAAAATTCTCCCTCAACACCTTTTTCAACTTCCTAGTAGTGTTCCTTTTCATAATGCAAGAGCTAGATCATAGAAAACCACATTTCCCAGCTCCCCTGTGATGAGGAGTTGGGATGTACTTCAGATTCTGCCAATCAGATGCACTGTGTAACACTTGAAACCAAGGTGTGGGAAGTATTTTTTTTACTAGTGTGGGTCTAGCCCAGTGGTTCTTAAATGTTAGCATGCATAAGAATCATTTGGAGGTCTTAGTGAAACAAGTTGCTAGGTCCCACTCCCAGAGTTCCTGATGTGGTTGGTCTGAGATAGGGCCTGAAAAGTTTACCTTTCTACCAAGTTGCAGGTATACCCTCTGATGCTATGACAGCATGAGAGTCTTCTGGAAATTGAATATTCTGTTTTGCATCCATCTAAAAGAAATGTTTACAAGAGGATCTTTCCCACTCAGAATGTATTTTAAAATGTGTCACAAGAAAATTCCTTTATTTATTTCCTGGAGATTCCCTAAGTGCAGTTACTTCCCTGTATCATGATCTTCAACTCTGTAATTAAAATGGCCCAGAACATTGTGAAGGACTGAATTTCTTCAAAGAAAGGCAAATAATTAAAAGCATTAACTAGAAGCAAATACACTGTCAAACCTTGTTTGGTTTTGTGTTAGGAGCTTTTGTTCACATCATTTGGTTTGCAGGAGTAGGGGGATATGGTGTGCGTAGAGGGAAAGAATTACAGTGGCAGACCATGAAATGCATATCAGTCTCCACAAGATTTAGGAATTCCAATTTTTTTTCTAGTTAATTAATCTTTATAATTAGGTGAGTGGCTGGGAAAAATCCTTACCTCTTTTATTTTATTTTATTCTATAATATCCTTATAATACTTTCATTGTTTCAGGAAAATTTATTCCAAATTTAGAATTGATATGTAGCTTTAACCTAAATATGAGTTTTAATTTGAGAAGTAGTAAAATGTAAGTAGCTATCATTTCTTTGGTCAGATTACATTGCCTCAAACTTGTTTCTGAATCTTCCTGGTTTTGTAGCCCAGCCTTGCAGTGTTCCTCTAAAATTATTCCAGAGTCTGTAATTGTTTTTCTTTTTGATATCTCAAACTAGTGGCCATTTGGCAAATTGACTCATTCATTCATTCATTGAAGGAATATTTATGGTGTGCGTGCCATGTCCCAGAAACTGCTGGGCTCTGGGGAAATGATTGTGAGCAGAAATATTGCTGCACTCATAAAACTTCTAGTAAAAAGGGTAAGAGAGAGACTCACAGCTGGATATTAGCACAGATTTAGACAAGGAAGAGGAAGAAAGGTTTGTAGTCAAACCTTCCATTACAGTAATTTGACTTGTCAGGAAAGGCTTCACCAAGGAACAGGTGTTTAATCTAGGAGCTGCAGGTGAGGGGGAGTTAAGTAGGCCAAGAAAGGAGAGCAACCCACTTTGTAGGCAGAAGGAATTGTGTTCAAAGGCCCTGAACAGGGGAAGACCTTGACAAGAATGGGTGGCTGAAAGAAGGCCAGTGTAGTTAGAGAAGATGAATTTGGGGACAGTAGAATGGGAGAAGATGAGGTAGCATGTGAGTTAAGCGTGAATACTAGCAGTTAGTTAGCAGCATTACAGAAGCCCACGTTGAGAGAAGACAGTAGTTTGGACTGGTGGTGCTGGCAGAGACAGAAATATAGGCAGTTTTGAGCCATAGTTAGAGGTTTGGTTTTTTTTTTTTTAAGTTATGTATATAGCTTATTGGGTTGAACTACACTGCAGAAGTTGCAGGTTGATCGGCTTTTTACTCTTTTCTCTTTAGGAATTTCCAAGCCTGCTGTGCTACTAGCTGAATGGAAAACTGATTTAAGCAAAGTGCCAACACGGGATTGTCTTTCATTTTTGTACTTGGTAGCATTCCTCAAATTCTTTTCACATCTTCTCTTACTGTAAGACTATACTGAAGTTAGAAAAATGAAGCAGTTGAAAAGGAAAAGGAAAAGCAATTTTAGTGTTCAAGAAACTCAGACCCTTTTGAAAGAAATTACAAAAAGGAAAGAAGTCATTTTTTCCAAGCAGCTCAATACAACAATTAACGTGATGAAGCGAATGGCTTGGGAGGAGATTGCGCAGTGTGTGAATGCCGTGGGAGAGGGAGAACAGAGGACAGGGACGGAAGTGAAAAGAAGGTACCTTGACTGGCGAGCACTTATGAAGAGAAAGAGGATGAAGGCAAACATTAAGCTGGTTGGCTCGGGATTCCCCCTTCCCTCATCCGATTTAGATGACTCGCTCACTGAAGAGATAGACGAGAAGATTGGATTTCGAAATGATACAAATTTTGATTGGCAAAATGTGGCAGATTTTAGGGATGCAGGTGGATCCTTAACGGAGGTCAAAGTGGAAGAGGAAGAAAGAGATCCTCAGAGTCCTGAGGTAAGTGTTAGCCTGGGAACCTCTTACTCTCTTCATTCCTCTTGTTCTGACGTGAATGTTTATTACAGCCAAGGAACAATTAAGAAGTTCCCAGATTTTCAAGCTAACTTAAAAATAACATATAACAAAGTTACTCCTTTTCTTTTTTCCTCTTTACATCATTCATCTTTCTTCTCACCTAAAATATACTCTCAGTTATATATATTAATGACATCAGGTAATTTGTTGTAAATGTTTTTCAAAATTCAAAGTAAATTGTTTTGTGTGCTCAGACAATACAGAAGGCTTTTAAGAAATGCTTAGACAAATTACCAATAATGAAGGAGAAATACGTACTGAAAATTGCTTTTCTCTTGTCTTTTAGTTTGAGATTGAGGAGGAGGAAGAAATGTTGTCATCAGTCATACCAGATTCCAGGAGGGAAAATGAACTTCCTGACTTCCCCCACATTGATGAGTTTTTTACTCTGAACTCAACCCCATCCAGGTCTGCATATGATGAGTCCCATTTGCTTGTAAACATAGAGAAACAGAAACTAGAGTTGGAAAAACGGCGACTGGATATTGAAGCAGAAAGACTGCAGGTAGAAAAGGAGCGTCTACAGATTGAGAAGGAGAGGCTGCGGCATTTAGACATGGAGCATGAGCGACTTCAGCTGGAGAAGGAGCGGCTGCAGATTGAAAGAGAGAAGTTGAGGTTACAGATAGTCAGCTCCGAGAAACCATCTTTGGAAAATGAACTTGGTCAAGGAGAGAAGTCCATGCTTCAAGCACAGGACATAGAAACAGAGAAGTTGAAACTTGAGAGAGAACGCTTGCAGCTGGAAAAAGACAGGCTGCAGTTTTTGAAATTTGAATCAGAGAAGCTGCAAATTGAAAAGGAACGCTTACAAGTAGAGAAAGAGAGACTTCGAATTCAGAAGGAAGGACACTTGCAGTGATTTATCTAAGTCTCCATTTAGCAAATGGTTATAAACCATAGGTTTTTCCTGTATACCAGGTAATATAAAAATGGTTGCAGGATTAGCTATGTTTTTTTTTCTTCTTTAATGCCAGTGTTTTCAAAAAGAAAAAGATAGGTGTATGGGTAATTGTATGCATAAGTAGTATATTATATAAAAACTATGTGCCCTAGCATAAACAGTATAGCCGCAACTATTGTGCTGTACTTCAATTAGTAAAATTACATAGTCTTGTATAATCTGTGCACTCATAGTTTACAGTTGTGTCTATGTACAGTTCTAGCTCAGTGGTTCTTGACTAGGGGTGATTTTGACCCTCAGAAGGTATTTGACAGTGTCCAGAGGCATTTTTGGTTGTCAGAACTGGGAAATGGAGAGGTTGCCATCAGCATGTAGTGGGTAGAGGCCAGGGATGCCTCCATAGTGCAGTGCACGGGGTAGACCCTACAAAAAAGAAGTATCCAACCCGGAATGTAAGTATTACTGAGGTTGAGAAACCCTATCCTAACCTTCTGGGCACCTCTATAACTGTTTTATAGTTTCAGAATATTAAACCTCTGATGTTTATGTGGGTAGTTATTAAATGGCCAAACCTTAACTGAAACATTACTGTGTAGTTCATTAATATAGGAATTAATGAAGATTATAGGTATTTTATTCCCATGTTTCCATCTATAAATAACCTGAGATTCAGAAAACAATATAAGAAACATCAGAGATTGTCTAAAATGGGTCACTTTGAAAAGAAGTTCATTCATGTAGCTGTTGATGCTTTAGAAGCAACACACTTTTTAACCTTTAGTTCCCTTCTTTGAATCCATTATATTAGTTTAGATAGAAAAATTTTCATTTCAACCATGTATTGAATTCTTAGTGTAAATGAATGGTTGAAGCTTGTAAAAATGGTAGCAATATAAAAATTGTACCAATAGTTCATGAACTTGAACTCAAAGAGTGGTTATATGATTTTTACAATGAATAGTAGCAGCTACTTGGGAATGGGAGTTGGGGTGGGGGGAGAATGTCCTCTGTATCAGATAATAAGGATGGTGATTAAATGATAGTAGCTGTGTGTGAATGAATTAGGGACACTTACTGCACACTATCCGATCTAGTCTGTAGAATAACTTTTGAGAGTAGAAAATCTATTATTATTCCTGAATCTGAGGCTCAGAGAAGTCACAGAGTGAGTAAATGGCTGATCTCATATATTGTGATGTATTTTATCTTTGCCCCTCCCTGAAGGAACAAAGTTTGTATCTTTAAACCCCTTGGTATTTATTCTGAGACCAAGGGCTTGCTAACCTTGCCTTCATCCCCTGAAGGTGCTTTTCCAGAATTCAGGTGATTCTAATGCACACTAACATTGAGAATCACTGCACGAGATCACTTTGTGTTTTCTGATTTACAGGGCTGATATGTAGCTTTAATACATCTCTTCTGGTGACAGATACTACCTTGATTCTGTGTTTGTTCCTTGTTAATTTAAGAATGTCTTGAAACCATATGTGGTATTTGAGTATGGGTATACAAGGAAAAAATATACTTCTGCTTAGTTACTTTGACTTTAAAATAGTGTTATTTTTCTATAACTGAAATAAATGCTTCTACCATAGAAATAAAATTTGCCTATGCTAACTATCTGAAAGTCTATCATTTCAAGTGATGTTCAGTGTTTTGAAAGTTGAGGTTATCAAGCCTGGAAGAAAGCATCATGGTGAGTGTGAGCAAGGGTCCTAACATTTGTGTTAGGCGTTGCGCAGTGTGCTTTTCATATATTATTTTCTTTGCTCCTCAGAGCAACCATTAAGCTAAGTCATATTTTCCCTTCTTTTATAGGAAAAGAAATGGTACCTCATCTATGTAATTAATTAAATACCTGAAAAATAATATGCCAATACTCACCCAAGATTTTGGCATAAGAGCTCTACAGAGAAGGAATAGTGAAAGTTTGTCAGTGTAGTTGTTAAGTATTGTAGCTTTGCCTCTTACTATTTATGAAAGTCATTTAATTTGCCCTGTGATTTGATTTCCTCATTTGTCAGTTGGGCATAATGATACTGCTCTGCCTATGCTTCATAGTTTTTGGTGGCTTTTTTTAGCAAAAATGTTATGTAAATTGTAAGATGCTACTTAAATGCAAGGTGATACTACTGTTAGATTTAAGGTGTTAGTAGATTTTAATTTCCTAGAAGTAAATATAAAGATAGCCTGTATTATTATTAGATGGAGTGATATTAAGTTCCTGGAAATAAGAATTAAAAAAAAATACTTAGTATCTTCCAAGGCTTTGGTTGAAGAGCCTTGGGTTTCTTAACACTGCCCCATCTGTAGGTGGTTTGGGTTGGTTCATTCCAGTACAAAGCTTCTCTGCTGCATTTCTGAAGTGGGAGTGCTTGGAGTAAGTAATAAAGTTCAGCTACTGCTGTGTAATAAACCACTCGAAAACTTGGTGGCTCATGTTGCTCATGATTTTAAAGGAAATTAGGCTGGTCAGCTGGGTGGTTCTGATCTTGGCTGGGTTCTCAGGGTCAGATGCAGAAAGAATAGGGCCCACCTCTAGATAGGAGGAACTGTGAACTTCTACAAAAGATGGGGATAAAGGCAAGGTGAGGAACTGTGGGCATTTTTAGAATCAGTCTATTACACCTCCATTCTTTGCCTGGGATACTCCTGATTACACCAGTGGTTTCTTGATAGCCTATTTGGTTTAGCAAATCCAGGTAAAAAGGCCCTGATAGGGATATTTGATGGTTATCCTGGTCGTAAGGACCACCTTCCTATCCCTTTTGTAAGTGTAAGTCTGGGGAGAGGAAATCCTCGGGCAAAATACCTCTAAAAACTGAAGTCAGTCAAAGGGAGAAATAAAGTTTAAAACCTGTTTGTTACTTACAAACTGCTGTTCAGTGCCGTGTCCCTTGCACCAGAAGGAAGCAAGCAAGCAAGCCTCTCCCCTTAACCTGTCAGGTTCAGACACACCCTCGGTTGCCTAGGTAATTGCTCATTGACATGGAGATGAACTCTCCACCCAAGAGGATATGCAAATTCACCAAAGCCAGGCAAGATATTCTGGAAATGTTAACAATTTTACCTACAGGACACCCCTCCAGAAATCTCACCTTACAATCTACTCATTCCCCTTCTTCCGCAATTGTCCCTAGGTGAGAAAACTGGAGTATTGTGACCAGACTAATGAGATAACAATAACAACAGCAGTAAAATTATGACAATCCTCAAGCTGGAGGATTTATCTAGGTTCAAAGTCTCATGCAGATTAAGTCCATAGCTCATCCATTCCATAGACAGGCAGTAGCTGAGGATTCAGAGCAATCATCACGAGGCAACTGCAGCCAGGGGGCGCATTCAGGCCACAAGGACTGTAGGAGAAGATAACCTTAAGGGTGGTAAGATACATGTTTTAATGACACCAGCATAGGCAAATCTTGTCCATCAGGTAGGATACATGCAAGAGAGTACCCCTGTGATAAAACAGTGGCAGGAATGGGATGTCATCCTGGTCTAGTATACCAGACTTTCACCCTCCTCCCTGTGGGAGTTACAGATAGGTCAATATATAGGGCTACAGAAGGTACATGCGCTGGCCATAAAGATAAAATAAAACTTCCCCTCAAGATGATCTTACCTCCTGGACGTTTTGGGTACACTTCAGTGACCTTTGGGGGCCATTCAGCTGTTATTCCAGAAATACACAGGAGGCCAGTTTCCAGACCTTTCCCCCAAGGTACCAGAAGGTCAAGCCATTGCTGGTCCATGTGTTGAAATGTCCAGGGCCAAGTCCGTTCAACAGCGTCTCCAGGGCTTAATGCAGCAGGGGCTGGCAGCAGGATGTTGCTCTGCTGGCCATATCCTGGCTTCAATAACTCTTCTCTGGTTTGGACGTCCAATTGTATAGGAGAGACAGCAAGGTGTGTGATCATATCCTCCTTTACGTGGCTTCTCAAACACCACAGCACCGTCCATAGGTGAACTGACCAAGCCCGTAGACTATTGTTGTTCCACTTCAGGTGAGATTTCAACAGACCATTGTACCTCCCTATCATGCGGCTCTGGTAGGATTATATGGTACATGAAATTTCCATTTTATTCCTAATTGCTGCACCCATTCTTGTAACGCATGTCCAGAAAAGTAGGTGCCTTGATCACTTTCAATCACCTGCAGCTGGACATAGGCTGCAAACAGATGGTCCCGGCCCCTCTTGGTGGTTTGCTGTTCTGCACAACGTGCAGGAAAAGCAACCAATACTCCAGTAGCTGTGTCCACACAAGTCATGACATACTGGTATCTTTCTGATATGGGCAGAGGCCCAATATAATCTATTTGCCACCTGACAAGGAGTATTGTCCCCCTTACTGTTGTCCCATGTTGCTGTGGGACTCAGTGTAAGACCCTCTTAGAGCACCCAAGGCACTCCTCTGGGGCTCTGCTGACTTCTTCAAAGATCAAAGGCAAGCCCCACCTACAGGCTGCAGCCACATTGTCTTTAGCCTCATGTGCAATAAACACTGGTGTAACCATTGGGCCACATCAGAGGCAGGCTTTCCTTCTAGCCAGTGTACCTGGGCCAAAGTGTCTGCTTCATCATTCCCTGGGGATGCCAAAGGCAAATGGTTAATCACATGATGTACAGTAACAGTCTAGTCTGACCAGAGGCCCATAGGTATTGCCACAACACTTGTCGCCAAAGGGGCCAGTGACCAACCGTCCAGTTGGCATGGTACCATGTTGATAGCCACATGGTCAAGGCCCAATATATGGCCCAGCTATCAGTGCAGACAACTATAGGGGAGGGCTCCTGTGTGATCACAAGCCATACTGCTTGCAACTCAGCCCATTGGCTGCTCTTCCCCTCTCCTTCCTCCATCCATTTTGTCTCAGTCTTAGGATGGAAAGCCACATCCCTCCACTTCACGGGCTGCCATCTGTGTACCAAGTATCTTCAGGTATTTGGGCTTTTCCCTCCTGATTAGGAGTCTCAGTGACCAAGGCCTGAAAAGCAGGTTCTTCCTGCTTTCCACTGGTATAGGTAACTGGCCCCAGTAAGTGTTGGAGTTCTCCACTTAAGGGGCTAGTAGAGCGGGTGCTGCACTCCCGTAAATATGTACCCTATTTGGCCAGTATAGGTGTGCCACGCCACTCTGTGGCCTTTGAGTCCAGTCTCTCACCCATCTGACAATCGGTTAGGGGGATATTAGCTTGGTCAGAGTTCTGGCGATGGGCTCTGTAGCCAGCAAGGTGTGGTACACAGCAGCCAGTTGCTTCTCTATCAAGGTGTACTGGGTCTCTTCTCATTTCCATAGTTGTGAACAGATTCTGATAGGTTGGCATGTCCGTTCAAGCTGCTGCCAAAGACCCCTCTGTAACTATCTTTGGTTACATGAACATCTAGCTCACAGGGCCTTGATGAGTCCATTACATTCAAGGCCTGTATGGCCTTGAGTGCCCACTTGGCAGCAGTAAAAGCAGCTGCACATGTCTTATCCCAGTCCCACCTGATGCTCTTTTGTACCAATCCAGTATAAGGGCTTCAGAGTTTGTGCCAAGGGTGGGATAAACACTGTCCAGTAGCCCAAAAGACCCCAAAACTCTTGTTATGCTGCCGCAGTGGTAGGCGTTGGCAGACTAGACCTTATCTACGACTGCTTCAGGAACACCTTTAGTTTTACCTGATGAGACAACCCCCAAGAATTTTACAGACAAACCAGGTCCTTGAACCTTGGTGCTGTTCAAAGCCCATCCTTTTTCCTGTAGATGTTACCACAGTCTAGGAACTGCCCCTTCTAAATCTGCAAGAGAATCAGATGTGAGCATAATATCATCAATGTAGTGATACAACCGCACTGTTTGTGGTTTCTTCCATGTGGCCATGTCCTGGGCTACAAGTCCGTGACAGATGGTGGGACTGTGGAGGTATCCCTGTGGAAGGACAGTGAATGTCCACTGCCAGCCTTTCCACATGATGGCAAACGGTTCCTGGCTTTCCTGTGCTGTCAATAGAGAAGAAAAAATTAGCAAAGTCTACTACATAATGATATGTTCCCAGTTCATGGCTGATGGTGTCCAAAATGTCTGCTATAGAAGGAACAGCAGCATGCAAAGGGGGAATGACTTTATTCAATTCCCTGTAGTCCACAGTCGTATGCCAGGAGCCCTCTGCTTTCTCACTGGCCACACTGGGGAATTCAAAGGACTATGAGTGGACTTTATGATGCCCACCCTCTCCAACTCCTGTAAAGGTTCTCCAATTTCCTTGTGCCCCCAGGCAATTTATACTGCTTAACATTTGTCACCTCCCGAGGTACAGGCAGAGCTACAGATGGGTATTTAGCATGTCCCCTCAGAACTGTCTTTACCACATGTACCCTCAGTCTGAACTCACCTGCAGTGGTGTGTAACCACAGGCCCTGCAGGATATCTACCCCCAAAATACATTCAAGGATGGGAGAAATGTGCACAGTGTACTCCTTTTGGGGTAAATGCCACGTCCCCAGTGGCATCTGGGCTTTCTTCACTTTAATTGCTTTGCCCGCATAGCCATCTATCACAGCAGGGTTCCTGGGAAATGCTCAGGGTTGCTAGGAATCAAAGAACATTCAGCTCTTGTGTCCACCAGCACCAGGACACATTGCACATTCACAGGGGACTAAAGAATTGCTAATTCTACATGTGGGCTCTGGTCCCCACCATGTCCCCTAAGCTGGGGACTATGACCCACCCCCCTCAGTCGAACCATGATGCAAAATCATCCTCCTGTGGGGGTGAGAGCTCGGGTGAATCCTGAGTACTGTCTCCCATGAAGTTTTGCAGGGACACAGGCTGGGCATGAGGCCTTGACTCTGGTTTCCGTTTCCTGGACCTCAGGGGCTGGAACTGCTGCTCTGGCTTTAATTGGTGCCACAGTTCTAACAAGATTCTATTAGGCTGCCCATTGAGTTTTTCTTTCACTACCCTGGCCTTTATCAAATCAACCCACATCTGGGTCCTCGAGACCTCCATGAGGCGTTTTGCACCTCTCCTTTCAGTCATGGCCAGTACTTCCATCTGTGCCCTTATTGTTTCAACCTTCCCAGATCTGCTAAAGTATGAGTAGCCTCACTTCTATGGTTTGCCCTAGGTGGGGGCAAGAGTATTCACTAGGGACCCAAAGAGAGATGTGAGAGCTGTATGCAGCACCAGGTTTCTCATTCCTATAGCGAACACCTCCTCACCGGGACCCTGGGGATCCATATTATAGATGATGTTTTTCATACCCAATTCCCACAGTACCTGTTGGAGCTCTGAATACATTTTCCAACTACTGAGAAAATGTGGTAAATCACCCTGATTAGGCCAAACTATCCTAATGGCAGTCATTCCAGGAGTGTCTGATTCCTTGAGACATGATGGGCATTTTGCAACTGCTGCTGGAGGAAAGGGTGAGTTGTCAGGGAAGCCATTCTACTCATCTAAGTACCCGACATAACAATGTTTTCCACCCCCATATCCCAGAGTAAAAGCCATGTAGGCAGAGATTCTGGTGGCCTCTGCCTATACCAGATGCTCGTGTTCACCAGCTCATCCTGGGTATAAGGGTGGAGCATGAAGTGCTCCACAACCTGGGGAGGGGGCTGCTCCTCCCCCCGAGGAGCCCGTGGTTGTTTCATGCTTGTTTTCTTAATTACAGCTCAGTGGGCCTTTAAAACAGGAGAAGATGGTACCTCCAGCAGTGGCCTGGTTAGCAGATTTGCCAATGGCCCCACCTCCTCCTCTTCTCCCTCTGGCTACTCCACCAGTGGCTCCTTGTCCACCATTTCCTGGGCTGAAGGCACTACTCTTTACTCCCCCTCCCCCAGAGCCTCCTGCAATGCAATTTTTCCTGCTGCCTCACCGCCTTGCCGCTAAGGAGTCTTCTGGTAGCATGACCAGTCTTTTCAGTAACTGTCTTCTTTAATAGCATCCCATATGTTATCACCCAGCTCCTCCAAGAGATGCTGAAGTGTATGCTCTCTCCTGCCTAAGTTCCTCACTCTCCTGGCTAAGCCTCTTGATAATCCTCTCTTCTCCGTATAACATTTTCCACTATCTTGATGAAAAGAGACCCTACAATGCCAGCCACTACATGACCCCCTAAGTTCTCCAAGCAGTCTTCCAACTCATGGAGGGCTAATTCTGCAGCTTCTGGTGTTTCCACTCTTCCCCAGTTCTGGGGAAGGCCCCACCTCTCTAGGAGGTACTTTACCCTAGACCAGTTCCCCACTAGGGGTTTCCAAATTGGAAGCCCCACAGCTGGGGGGATAACAACAGGTGAAGTGGCGCCCTCTGCCGCTGCATCGACTGGGGCCTCCCCACCATCCACAGGAGCAGCCCTCTCAAAAGTTGCACCCGTTATGACAGATTTCAGGTTCAGAGGAAGCCTGCTGACTGTCACCAGATGTAAGTCCGGGGATAGAAAATCCTGGGGCAAAATGCTGCTAAAAACCAAAACCAGTCAAAGGAAGAAATAAAGTTTAAAACCCATTTATTACTTACACACTACAGTCCAGCGCCGTCTCTCTCCCCTGGTCTGGAAGGAAGCAAGCAGGTCCCTCCCCTTAAACTCTAGGATTCAGGCACACCTTAGGTTGCCCAGGTAATTGCCCATTGATATGGAGATGACCTTCTCTCCACCCCTGATGATATGCAAATGTACCAAAGCAAGGAGAGATATTATGGAAATGTTACAATTTTACCCACAGGAACTATGCTGATTTATAAGAAGTTGGCTATAAATTTTCAGAAAAAGTACAAAATGTTCTCTCAGGCTTTTTCTTATAAATTAAATGGTAGTCTTTTGTAATTAAAGAGAATTCCTGCTTCACTTTTATCATTTCCTACTTAACTTATTCATTTTATATTACTTTGCTTCTTTTTTTTGTTTTTCTACCTTTTCATGCTTTGTCATTTCTATCCTGAGTGTCAAAGCAGATCATAGTGTTTCTGGAATATTTTATTTTAAATTAATAGCTGCCTTTTCCTGCTTTTCAGTCTTTAACTTCGTTTTGAACTTAAAATTATCTTCATGGGTAGCTCTACATTTGCTTTAACATTAACATTATATTCTTCAAAAGCACGTTTAATATTTAAAATATATAACTTTTAATTTGTCAAAGTTTTCTAGTCATTAACCTCACAGATGAATTTTTTTTGACATCACTAATGTACAATTATATGAGCAACATTATGGTTACTAGACTCCCCCTATTCTCAAGTCACCACAACATACCGCATTGCAGTCACTGTCCATCAGCATAGAAGGATGTTATAGAATCACTACTTGTCTTCTCTGTGTTATACTGCCTTCCCCGTATCCCCTCACCCCACCACCACACCCGCTACATTATGTGTGCTAATTGTAATAGCCCTTTTTCCCCCTTATTGCTCCCTTCCCACCCATCCTCCCCAGTCCCTTTCCCTTTGGTAACTGTTAGTCCATTCTTGGGTTCTGTGAGTCTCCGGATGTTTTGTTCTTTCAGTTTTTTTCTTTGCTCTTATGCCCCACATATAAGTGAACTCATTTGATACTTGTCTTTTTCCGCTTCACTTATTTCACTGAGCATAATACCCTCTAGCTCCGTCCATGTTGTTTCAAATGGTAGGATTTGTTTTTTTCTCTTGGCTGAATAATATTCCATTGTGTACATGTACCACATCTTCTTTATCCATTCATCTACTGATGAACACTTAGGTTGCTTCCATTTCTTGGCTATTGTAAATAGTGCTGCAATAAAGATAGGGGTGCATATATCCTTCTCAAACTGGGCTCCTGTATTCTTAGGGTAAATTCCTAGGAGTGGAATTCCTGGGTCAAATGGTATTTCTATTTTGAGTTTTTTGAGGAACCTCCATACTGCTTTCCACAATGGTTGAACTAATTTACATTCCCACCAGCAGTGTAGGAGGGTTCCCCTTTCTGCACATCCTCACCACATTTGTTGTTGTCTTTTGGATGTTGGCCATCCTAACTGGTGTGAGGTGATATAACATTGTGGTTTTAATTTGCATTTCTCTGATGATTAGGGATGTGGAGCATCTTTTCATGTGCCTGTTGGCCATCTGAATTTCTTCTTTGGAAAAGTATGTGTTCAGATCCTCTGCCATTTTTTAATCAGATTATTTGCTTTATGTTTGTTGAGGTACATGAGCTCTTAATGTAATTTGGATGTCAACCCTTTATCGAATATGTCATTTATGAATATATTCTTCCATACTACAGGATGCCTTTTTGTTCTATTGATGGTGTCTTTTGCTGTACAGAAGCTTTCAGCTTGATACAGTCCCACTTGTTCATTTTTGCTTTTGTTTCCCTTGCCCTGGGAGATATGTTCATGAAGAAGTTGCTCATGTTTATGTCCAATAGATTTTTGCCTATGTTTTTTCCTAAGAGTTTTATGGTTTCATGATTTACATTCAGGTCTTTGATCCACTTCTAATTTACTTTTGTGTATGGGGTTAGACAATGATCCAGTTTCATTCCCTTACATGTAGCTGTCCAGTTTTGCCAACAACAGCTGAAGAGGCTGTAATTCCCCCATTGTATATCCATGGCTCCGTTATCATATATTAATTGACCATATATGTTTGGGTTAATATCTGGACTCTCTATTCTATTCCACTGGTGTGTGGGTCTGTTCTTGTGCCAGTAACAAATTGTCTTGATTATTATGGCTTTGTAGTAGAACTTGAAGTTGTGAAGCGAGGTCCCCCCTGCTTTTTTCTTCCTTCTCAGAATTGCTTTAGCTATTCGGGATCTTCGGTGGTTCCATATGAATTTTAGAACTATTTTTCTGGTTTGTTGAAGAATGTTGTTGGTATTTTGATAAGGATTGCATTGAATCTGTAGATTGCTTTAGGCAGGATGACCATTTTGAAATATTAATTCTTCCTATCCATGAGCATGGGATGTGTTTCCATTTATTGGTATCTTCTTTAATTTCTCTCATGAGTGTCTTGTAGTTTTCAGAGTATAAGTCTTTCACTTCCTTGGTTAGGTTTATTCCTAGGTATTTTATTCTTTTTGATGCAATTATGAATGGAATTGTTTTCCTGATTTCTCTTTCTGTTAGTTCACCATTAATATATAGGAAAGCAACAGATTTCTGTGTATTAATTTTGTATCCTGCAACTTTGCTGAATTCAGATATTTGTTCTAGTAGTTTTGGAGTGGATTCATTAGGGTTTTTTATGTACAATATCATGTTCTCTTCAAACAATGACAGTTTAACTTCTTCCTTAACAATCTAGATGCCATTTATTTCTTTGTTTTGTCTGATTGCTGAGGCTAGGATCTCCAGTACTATGTTGAATAAAAACGGAGAGATTGGGCATCCCTGTCTTGTTCCCGATCTTAGGTGAAAAGCTTTCAGTTTTCACTGTTAAGTATGATGTTTACTGTGGTTTTGTCATATATGACCTTTATTATGTTGAGGTACTTGCCCTTTATACCCATTTTGTTGAGAGTTTTTATCATGAATGGATATTGAATTTTTTGAATGCTTTTTCAGCTTCTATGGAGATGATCATGTGGTTTTTGTCCTTTTTTTTGTTGATGTGGTAGATGATGTTGATGGATTTTCAAATGTTGTACCATCCTTGCATCCCTGAGATGAATCCAACTTGATCATGTGTATGATCCTCTTAAGTATTTTTTAATTTGGTTTGCTAATATTTTGTTGAGTACCTTTGCATCTATGTTCATCAGTGATATTGGTATGTAATTTTCCTTTCTTGTGGGGTCTTTGCCTGGTTTTGGTATTAGAGTGATGCTGGCTTCATAGAATGAGTTTGGAAGTATTCCCTCCTCTCCTATTTTTTGGAATTTGTAAAACTTTAAGGAAAATGGGTATTATGTCTTCTTTATATGTCTGATAAAATTCAGCAGTGAATCCATCCATCCAGTGGGTTTTGTTCTTGGGTAGTTTTTGATTACCGATTCAATTTCATTGGTGGTAATTGATCTGTTTAGTTTTCTGTTTCTTCCTTGGTCAGTTTGGATGGTGGTATTTTTCTAGAAAGTTGTCCATTTCTTCTAGGTTATCCAGCTTGCTAGCATGTAGATTTTCATATTATTCTCTAATATTTCTTTGTAGTTCTGTGGTGTCCATAGAGATTTTTCCTTTCTCATTTATGATTCTGTTTATGTGTGTAGATTCTTTTTTTTTCTTAATAAGTCTGGCTAGGGGTTTATCCATTTTGTTTTTCTCAGTAAACCATCTCTTGGTTTCATTGTTTTTTGTATTGTTTTATTCTTCCCAATTTTATTTATTTCCTCTCTGATCTTTATTATGTCCCTCTTTCTGGTGACTTTGGGCCTCATTTGCTCTTCTTTTTCTGGTTTCAATAATTGTGACTTTAGATTACTCACATGGGATTGTTCTTCCTTCTTTAAATAGGCCTGGATTGCTATATACTTTTCTCATAGAACTCCCTTCAGTGCATCCCACAGAATTTGGGGCATTGTGCTGTTGTTGTCATTTGTCTCCATATATTGCTTGATCTCTGTTTTAATTTTATCTTTGATCCATTGATTATTTAGGGGCATGTTCTTAAGCCTCCATATGTTTGTGAGCCTTTTTATTTTTCTTGTACAATTTATTTCTAGTTTTATACCTTTGTGATCTGAGAAGTTGGTTAGTACAATTTCAATCTTTTAAAATTTACTGAGGCTCTTTTTGTGGCCTAGTATGTGATCTATTCTGGAAAATGTTCCATGTGCACTTGAGAAGAATGTGTATTCTGCTGTTTTGGGGTGTAGAGTTCTGTAGGTGTCTGTTAGGTCTATCTGCTCTAGTGTGTTGTTCAGTGTCTCTCTGTCCTTACTCATTTTCTGCTTTGTTGATCTGTTCTTTGGAGTGAGTGGTGTGTTGAAGTCTCCTAAAATGAATGCATTGCATTCTGTTTCCTCCTTTAATTCTGTATTTGTTTCACATATGTCAGTGCTCCTGTGTTGGGTGCATATATATTTATAATGGTTATAACCTCTTGTTGGACTGCCCCCTTTATCATTAGGTAATGTCCTTCTTTATCTCTAGTTACTTTCTTTGTTTTGAAGTCTATTTTGTCTGATACAAGTACTGTAACACCTGATTTTTTCTCCCTATTGTTTGCATGAAATATCACTTTCCATCCCCTCACTTTTAGTCTGTGTATGTCTTTGAGTTGGAGGTGAGTCTCTTGTACGCAGCATATAGATGGGTCTTGCTTTTTTATCCATTCTCTTACTCTGTGTCCTTTGATTGGTGCATTCAGTCCATTTACATTTAGGGTGATTATCGATAGATATGTACTTATTGCCATTACAGGCTTTGGATTTGTGGTTACCAAAGGTTCAAGTGTAGCTTCTTTACTATCTGACCGTCTAACTTTAACTCACTTATTATATTCTTATAAAACAGTCTGATGATTCTTTATTTCTATCCCTTCTTATTCTTCTTACTCCACTCTTTATATGTTAGGCTTTTTATTCTGTACTCTTTTGTGTTTCCCTTGACTGCTTTTGTGGATTGCTGATTTTATTTTTTGCCTTTAGTTAGTATTTAGTTGGTCTGCTTTCTTTCCTGATTTTATTTTCTCTGGTGACATCTATTTAGTCTTAGGAGTACTTCCATCTAGAGCAGTCCCATTAAAATACCCTGTAGAGGTGGTTTGTGGGAGGCAAATTCCCTCAACTTTTGCTTACCTGGAAATTATTTAATCCCTCCTTCAAATTTAAATCATAATCTTGCTGGATACAGTATTCTTGGTTCAAGGCCCTTCTGTTTCATTGTGTTAAATATATCATGCCATTCTCTTCTGGCCTGTAAGATTTCTGTTGAGAAGTCTATCATCATAGTCTGATTGGTTTTCCTTTGTAGGGGATCTTTTTTTTCCTCTCTGGCTGCCTTTAATACCCTGTCCTTGTGTTTGATCTTTGCCATTTTAATTATTATATGTCTTGGTGTTGTTCTCCTTGGGTCCCTTGTGTTGGGAGATCTGTGGGCTTCTATGGACTGAGAGACTGTTTCCTTCCCCAGCTTGGGGAAATTTGCAGCAATTATTTCTTAAAGGACACTTTCTATCCCTTTTTCCCTGTCTTCTTCTTCTGGTACCCCTGTTATGCAAATATTGTTCCATTTGGATTAGTCATACATTTCTCTTAATATTCTTTCATTCCTAGAGATCCTTTTCTCTCTCTCTGCCTCAGCTTCTCTGTATTCCTGTTCTCTGATTTCTACTCCATTAACAGTGTCTTGCACTCATCCAGTCTGCTCTTCAGTTCTTTTGATTGTTTCATTTCTGTTATCTTTCTTCAGACTCCATCCCTTAGATCTTGCATATTTCTATGCAACTCTTTCAGCATGGTTATGACTTTTATTTTTACTTCTTTTTCAGTAAGATTGTTTATATCTATCTCACCAGGCCCTCTCTCTGGCATTGTTTGAGTGCTTTTGGATTGGACCAGGTTCTTCTGCCTTTTCATGGTGATAGAAGTGATCACTGGCAAGTAGTGCGTGTGTCAGCTGGGAGAACAAAGTCCCTTCCTGCTTGCTGTTCTCCTTGCCTTTCTCTGTGGCCTGTGCCGGTTACCCACACACAGGGAGCAGTCTCTGGGTTAATTCCCTGAGCTGCCATGGTCGGGGCGGCCCTCGGGATAGCCTACAGCACTGCTGGGGGTCGTAGGCATGTGGCATGTGTTCTGCAAGAACATCACCCCTTCATGCCTTACCGACTTTGCATCAGCTTCCTCTGTGCTGGGCAGCTGGGTGCTGGCAGCAGCCTCTGGGTCTGGCCCGGTTACGTGTGCACTGGAAGAAGACTCTGTGTGGATGCTGTGGGCAGGGCTGCTCCCCAGCTGGTCCTTAGCAATGGCGGGTCAGCCAGTTTGCTTGCAGTGCTGGTCAGGGGGAATGAACGGCAGGCTACTTATTGCCATGAGGGGCTTCGGAGCCACATTGTCACCCAGGGTGTTAGGGCACCTGAAGTTCCTTAAGATTCCCAGCCTGCTGGGCTGAGTGTGCTGGGACGATTTTGTCCACCTGTTATACCCTTGTCCCTTTAAGACTTAAAAAGCACCCACTTTTCTTTTGTCCCAGGGGAGCTGGCTGTGGGGACCCACTCACAGTCTCCATCTCAGGTTTTACTTTTCCATTTCTCTACTATCCAGTGCACCATGCAATGTGTGTCTGTGCTTCTGGTGCAGATGACTAGTGCTGGTTATTTAGCAGTCCTGTGCTTCCACTCCCTCCCCACTCTGATTCTTTTCCTCCCTCTGGTGCACTGGGGTTGGGGGAGTGTTTGGGTCCCACTGGGTCATGACTTTGTATCTTACCCTTTTTGTGAAATGCTGAGTTCTCACAGATGTAGATGTAGCCTGGCTGTTGTATTGTGTCTCCTGGTCTCTCTTTTAGGAATAGTTTTATTTGCTGTATTTTCAAAATATATATGGTTTTGGGAGGAGATTTCACATTTCCATCTTGAATGCCTCCTCTCCCACCTGAAGTTTTAACTTTGAATGCTCCCAGAATACTAACCATGTTCCTTTTCCATCTCTAATTTCTTTTTGACATGTGCTGATTGTTTATATACGTACATACCAGGTGGTGTTTTTGTTCAGTGTTTAATTAAAATACAGATGAGGATTATCAAATGTATCACTTTGAAAATTTCCTTCAATGCATATCAAAAGGGATTTAGCTTATATATAGTTGGAAGACTACTGGAAAACATATTCTTGGGAAGAAAAATTGGTTGCTTGAATCTCAGGAGATTAACTTTCCACTATAGAGAGAAGCATTGAGACCATACTGTTTGAATTGAGACCTGGAAAAAATGAGAAATAATAATTATTATAATATTTTAATTTTAATAAATATTCTGTGAATTTTATCAGGGAATATCCTTTATAATTAATGATTTATTTTTCTGATGCAGAAGGAATAAGGTTCACCTCTAGATAGGAGGAGCTGTGAACTTCTACAAAAGATGGGAATTTATCTTGAGAAAAAACTAGTAAGTTAAAATATAAAGTCTATGTATTCTCATGTCAATTCCTTACAAATCTAAATTTACATTTCCAATATTTGAACAGAACTATAAGCCTGTATTTCCAATTGTAAGGCATCACACCCTGCATATTGCTGTTTTCTCAAATACTTGTGATGCATGCTAGACACAAATTCATTAGTCCCTTCTCTCATATATGTAAATTATCTTCCCTCTGTAGTGGATTACATACATACCATTTGTACCAGATTGGTCGGAAATCTTAATGGTCTTCTAATCCTTCGCGCTCTTCAGTGTCCGAAAGTTGTTGATGAAGTCCTGTCTTTGGATGCCTACATCAGCCTCCCCCAACTCTGCAGTAGTGCTTAGCACAGTGGCATTTACGGCTTGTATTGTGGCAACCTCCTGCTTCTTAGTTGCTTTCTTTCTAATCCTCCCTGTACAATACTTCAGATTTCCCCAAGTACTGATTTTCCTTATGTTCTGAGAATTAAACAGGACATGAAGTAGTGGAAGAGGAGCAGGGCTCTGTAAAGTCCATAGGTCCAGTCTCAGCTCCACTTTATCAGTGGGGTGATGTGGAGCCATTGGTGTCTGGGCTGCCTGGTTCTTGTCTGTATTACACTGAGTATATACACCCTGTCTTACTCACTGTGTTTGGAATAATAAAATTAATGTATGAGAATGCAATTTGAAACTAGAAATCAGCTTAAAGGTATTATATGAGTCTACCATTTCCTTCTGATCAA
Organism: Smutsia gigantea; assembly: GCA_032199065.1. Classification (NCBI taxonomy): domain Eukaryota; kingdom Metazoa; phylum Chordata; class Mammalia; order Pholidota; family Manidae; genus Smutsia; species Smutsia gigantea. The sequence goes on from JAVSCE010011181.1 coordinate 32,756, forward strand.
GTGTCATGTCCTCAAATATTCTTTGCCTACCCTGTTTAAGATTTTCCTACCAATATATATATATGTTGGTCCAGCTGGTCTCAAGATCTGATGAAGTGATTTTGCAAACTGGGTAAACTAATTTAGCATGCAGGCCCAGCCATAAACAACACAGTAAAAGGCAAGAAGGATTCCACCTTAAAGATAAGATTGCATTTTAATACCCAAGAAATTAGGCCGTTAGCAATTCTTAACTTACTCTTTAGCAAACAATACCTCAGCCCACCTTGGGGGCTGAGCAGGTGGCCTTGTTTCACATGGCCCCAGACCAAGATGCTGGTATCTCAGGGAGAAATCATCAGAGCAGGAAGTTGCTTATGCTGTTAAGTCTAAATATTCAGGGACTACTTAAGAAGTCCACACCCCTAAGCTTTTTTCATATTCTCAAAAATCCTCAACTGCCTATAAAACCCCTAGACAACGCACGACCCCAGACTCTCTTGTCCCCTCCTGGCATAAGCCAGGAGCTCTGTCCTTTCACTTTATCTCTAAATAAAAACCTGTACCTTGCTCTCCTACCTTGAGTGTTTGTGAAGCTCATTCTTCAGCTTCGTGAACAAGAACGCCGGCATCACTTTTGCCTAGCTTTCTGCTTTCTTAATGTCTCTTTTCCCATTATCTTTTATTTTCCTTCATATCTCTGCCCATATTTCCCCAGAAAGTAAATAAAGATAAAGCAGGTTAACCAAATAAACAGGTTATTCTTATTTTGCAGAAAGTAATTTAGTTCTCCATTGTCTTTGGGGATATAATTTCCAAATCTCATCTCTTACTTTTCATAATTTGTCAGAATCTTTGCCAAAGAACAGTTTTCTGTTGAAGACCTTACTGGTACCAGCTGTTTAGAAAATATGTTAACATACCACCCACCTATTACATTTGTATTTGGTCTTAAGTGCTCCAGCCTGGTAGACAATCTGAAATTAAAACCCATTTATAAATGTGCATAAGATATACTTTTCACACAGGATCATATTAATAAGATTAAAGCAAATGATTCTGCACAGTTTAAATTGTATGTTCAGAAACTCTCCTGGATATCACTTCTAATTTAGTCCTTATTCTTATTAGCACTTCACTGGTATTGCAAATTGGGATACTCTGTTTTCTGGGAAAATTATTAGAACATGTGATCACTGATACTGACTTAATAGGTAAGTTGTGTCTATACATTGACAAATATATGTTTACATCTACTGTGTGCTATGCCTTAGGGAAATGGAATGAACCGACAGTCACCAGGTGATGGGGGGGTCAGCCTGAAGCAAGTACAGTAACAGTGGGGCTGGCATTTTTTTTCAATTAGTTGCTATAGAATTGAGTGGACCAAAGTGGAAATTCCTGAGGGATCTTTATATCTTTCAAATGTGGTCATTGTATGCATTTAACTAGCTGATGTAACTTCAAAATGAGCTTTGCTGGATATGTTCAGGAAATTCTGCACTGCATGGTGATCATGCCTGTTTTGTATTTGTGTTCTTTACTTTATGGAAATAAGTGTCTTTAATTGAACGTTTTTAACTTAACCTAAATATGAATGTTTTAAAATGACATTTCCCAGTTTTATAGCATTTACTCAGATTGGAGTCCAGATAGATATCTTTTTGAACTGATGTCAAATTAAAAATGTTGTTTTTGGCAAAATTATTCCTCAAGAGACAGATATTTAACTGCATAACGCTATCACTAATGTTGAAATAAAACTGTAAGAGATATAATTACTTAACTTTACATCACTAATCCACTCTGGGACTTAAATGAAAGATATCTTTAGAAGTTTGGCTAAAAAACAAACCAAAACTCTGTTTTGGTTAATTTAATTACCTGTGACAAGGAATAACTTCTCATTTGATCAGAAAATCCATCAGGCCACCATTTTTTGACTTTTTAGCCATTCCTTCCAGTAAGTAGACAACATGATGAAATCAGTCAACCTTCAACCTTCCTTTTGACTCACTATATACTTAACAGACACTCTAGGGACTGCTGATGAGGAAAGATGTTCCCTTTCTGTGTCTGCTTAATTAATTAATTCAGTTCAATTCATTTGTTCATTCAACAAATATTTATTAAGCACCTACAATATGCCAGGCACTGTGCTGGGTGCTGGGGATACAACTGTGAACAAGACAGACACAGTCCCTGCCCTCAAGGAGCTTACAGTCTAGTAGTTATACAGACAAGTACACAGGCAATTACGATGCAGAACGGCAAGTGCTGTGATGGGGAGAAAATATGAGGAGGGCACCTAACTCAGTCTCAGGGGTAGGGTGTAAAGGATAGCCAGGGGAATCTTCCAAGGACAGGTGAAATTTGATGTGAGTACTGAAGGGTGAGTGCAAGTTAGTCAGGTAAAGAGGAGATGACGAAGAGTGACAGACAAAGGAAATAATAAATACAGTGTCCTGTGTGCTGCTTTAGGAGGTTTATCTGTGGGCTGGAGAGATTGGGTAGGGATGAGGAAAGTCATGGAAGAGATAAGTAAGGACCAGACCATAAAGGAGCTCATTTGCTCTGCTCTAGAGCTTAAAATTTTTCCTGAGGGAAGTGTGTTTGTGTGTGTGTGTATCACATTTGCACTTTTTAAGATTGCTTTTACTGCAGCACAGAGATTGAAAGGGGAATGAGAATCTTGAGAGCTGAAGCAAGGTGATAAGTCCTTCAGCTTTTCCAGCTTCATCTTCCATGAAACCACACCCTATGCCCTCTCCAGGCCCTCTAGTCGCACATACTCCTTAAAAGAGCTGTTGACGTTCATTGCCTTGGCCACCGCTCGCCCATAAGGCTCCTAACACCATCTCCACCTATGAAAACTCAGCTTCTCCTTCAAGACCAGACTTGCAAAATCATCCTATCGTGTGCTTTCTGCTAGGATCTCTAAGTATTGTGATGTTTATCTGTAGTATAATACTTATTTATTATTTCAAATGACCCAAAACTTCTTTTGAGCCATGTTAATTTACATATAGGACATAAGGTGATTTTTTTTAAAGTAAAAATGGGTATAGTTTTCTTCACAATTTCCAGTTGAAAACAAGGTCTAATGTTTCTTGTCTACCACGAACTATTATTAGTGCCTTCAAATGACTTAAGTGGAATAATGGCAATGGAAGGAGGAGCCCAAGAGACACATTTATGCAGCAAAATACAGTCAAGTAAAATTTCAACACGCAGTTACAGGGTATGTCGCTGTTATGACAATGAAGCATTCTCCAATTCAAACACTCCATCTTTGACAACTTAGTCTGCTAATGAGGCGAATATCTGTGAAAGAAGGTAGCTCAGTACACAAAAACAATAAGGGCTAGTTACATTTTCCAATATGGACCACACTTGACTTCTAAAATCCCTCCTATAGTCTTACAATTTCTCAAATAACTTTTGTAATGATAAGAAAAAAACTTAAGCTCTGTAGATATTGTAAGAACATCTGTTGTTTTATTCTTTTTGATGGGTACAAAAAGCACGATTTTGTACACAGAACAAGATTATAAATAATATCTATAACATGAGTGACCCGTAGTCTCTTTTGATTCCATATTGCAGACTGATGAGCTTACGTTAATGTCGTCTTCATTTTGTTTTGTTTCTGGTAGTGAGACGAATGCAATCCATGGACACTGACTCATGTGACAGAGTGAAGGTTACAGCAAACAAGGAGATGACCAATAACTTTTATTAAAAAAAGTCTCTAAAGTTTACAGTGATGGCATTTATATCAATTATTGCAATGTATTGTTCCCTAAGATGGTTAGAAAAAAGAATTGTGTTGTCCTCTACAGAATTTACATCAGTTAAAAAAGCAAGCAGGTTTCAGTATTTGTTTTCTCCCAAGTAAGTGTAAATACTTCCTTTAAATTTTTTCACAGGATTTACATGTTTGTTTATTATTTTCTTATCACCTTTTAGGGAGTTGTTTTCTCAGCTGGATAGTCTTCCATAGACTGTATGGGTGGTCCGGAGATACAGGTTAGCATGTTCATGAACTTCTCTAACTATTTGATCCACTGAGGTGAAGACCAAGGCTGTTCTGAGCAAGAACTTCACAGTTTCATGTGCTAACTCGCAAGTCTGATTAGTTTAAATCCACTGGAGTGAAATTTGTAAATTTGTTGTGTTAATACACCCGTCCCAGCTCCCTCCCCCCACCCACTCCCCGAAAAAAAACCTAAATTGTGAGTTTTCCTGATATAAAATCTGAGTTTGGGTTTCCGAGCTGAGCTCATGCACACGTTGCTGCTGCTGATGTCTGGCGCGTTAGGAAGTACTTCCAGCTCTCAGCCAAAGGATCATTTCATCAAGACCCGCGCTTGGCGTGTCCCTCAGGACTGCGTTTTCATCAGTCACCAACACAGTTTAATTAAGGCACTCAGTTATGTTTTTGGTTATTATGGTAGGTCCGATGCAATGACAGCCAATCCGGAACCTTGTCTGATGGTAGTTCCAGTGTGTACAGCCTTTGGGCAGTCGGGCGTCAAGACTCGGCCGTTTTCACCCACGCTCCCAGTGATGGATAATCTGGCTTTGTTTCTTATGGCTTCGGAAAAGGTCAGCTGGGTTGCATGGAAAGGAAACAGAAAGAATGTGGAGTGTTACAATATTACTGTTTCATCCAACAAAACGACACAACAAACACCGAAAAATATCAATAATTAGACATCTGCATTTTTTTTCCATATTGTTTTGGTCATATAAAAACTGCTTATTACAGGAAAGGAAAACTCAGCTGCAGTGAAGAACATACCAGCCTCAGTTTGTGGTTCTGCCTGTTTGAGAACAAATTCTAAAACCATAAACCTAGGTTTTGTTTGGCGAATCTGGATAGGACACATCTTTTAACTGGTTGCACTCTACACCCTCGTACTTCTAGTCCAGCTTAAAAGCTCCTTTAAGTTTGACAACACTCTCTTTGAATCTTTTTTCTTGTTAGAAAATGTCCTTACAATACTGTGATTACACTCACAGCTGGGATGAATTGTCTAAACAAAAAATATATATACATTGACTATTCATGACAGATATTCCTGTTTTCAGAACACAGATCTATATCCACACTTACATTCATTCACACCAGTTATAGACATGACCCAGAACAGAACAGTTAGTGACATAAAGTTCATTCTGTGGAAGCGAAGGCTCATCTTTTAAGAAGCTTTAAGTGTTTAAAGGGGGTGCACTGAAAGGGGCCATGTTTCAATACCTTGTGAATGGTCTTCACTGGAGGACTTCCCAGATTGAGGTCTATGAAATCCTTGTTAAATGTCTGTTCTCTGTCATGTTAGGTAGCAGATAGTAGTATTACTCAGAGGAGAAACAGGCAGTGCTATTATGTAAGTCTAATACTATTAATTCATTGCCTTTGAATTCTTTTCTTTCTAGTAGTGAAATATTAATGTTAACTCAGAGGAAAATAAGGTAAATGGGCTATTCCTTAAGTTTGTTATGGCTTAGATAATAACCATCTCATAACTCATAATGCATCTTAATTCTCTGTTGTGAACTTAAGTTCACCTAATTCTTTAGGAATTCCATACCTATATTTATTCTTCCCTGGAACCTAAGTATTAGAATAGCTGTGTACTAAATAGTGAAATTAATCATTGAATTAGAAAATGTTATAATGAAAAGGTTTAGAGATCAGGTACCCTGGTAACTTCAGAAAGTTGAAGTCAAGTTGCTACTTAATGACATCTGTGATAAAAACCAAGGTCACTATCATATTTTTGTCTTAGTGAACCATCTCAAAAATTAATGCTATCTTTATAATCCCAAACAGGAAAGATTCCATGTACTGTCAAGTAATCTCCCCTATAGATTAATGCAACTGAGGGCGCTCATTAATAAATCTTTGACAACTCTTCATCTTCTCTTTAAATCTTAGCATCTCAGTTCTTAACATCCTTCTTTCCTATACATACACCACCTATTTCTTCCATAAAATGTCATTTCTCATTATTTTAACACAAACCTATTGAGGCTGCTCAAACTGGAAAACTTGTTTATAAATTCACAGATGGTCTGTTTCTGGCTGGATTGTCATGGCTGATGGCTGTGACCCTTCACTGCATGTGGTCCCATGAGGGATGATCATTTTTAGAGTAAATATACCACCATGTCTACTCTAAAAGTGATTTACTCTAAGTTTTTAGATTTTGTTTTTGAGTTTCTGAGACAGTATTTTCTAAATTATTAATCATTTGCATAGTTATGGCCACCTGGGATTTTAAAAGGAAAAAGCCATTTTATATAAGGGAGTGTAATAAATATGGAAGCTACTTACTCTTAAGTCTTCTCATAGGTGGAGATCATTTCATTTACATTGAATGCCATTAAATCTTGTTAAAAGTCATGGATATGAATGTTTGCTTTTTATTTGAAATTTACTGTCTTTAAAGTTCAGTCCCAGCTCTAAAGGCAATTCATGTGATGATCTGCCAGGTTCTGACCCCCAAAACATTATTACATGTAAATTATATGTACATAACCTAGGAATGTATATCTCTTTCAGTAATTTCCCAGATCTTTGTAATGTACTGGCATCCATTAGTGTTTCTTTCTAGAATTTTATAATATTCTTTTTTTTTGCTTTGCTTTCCTTACCCTTTGGACCTTACTGATGGTTGGAATGCCATGTCAAAGAAAAGTCAGTTTTAATGAACTAGTGAAAAAAAACCTAACAACCTTTTTAAAGACATTTTATAAAATTCACCTCAGAATGAAGTAAAAATAACTGGCCCTGAAAATTTGTCAGGTATTGTTTTTCTCAGTTTGGAAAACTCTCCTCAATTCTGTCAATATTAAGATGAAAGCATTCTTATTAGGGCCCAGAGACCTTGACTTCCTAGTCTGTTGTTTTGCTATTAGAAGACAGGCTCAAAACATTCAGATCTGAGTGAATTGAGGGTTCTGTTCTTAGTAATTTTCCACATATTCGTGGCAAAGAACCACTTTGGGCTTATCTGTGTGCAGTTATATTCAATCATTGATTTCTAGGTTATGGATTAAAGCAATTAGAGCTTGGTAAAAAGAGATGGCTTTTGTTGTTTGTTTTAAGACACAAATATTTCAGTAGCTTTTATGTAAATAAATAAACATATCAAGCATGTTTACCTGCCATAACTGCAGATGTACACTTAGGAAAACCACTGTGGGTTTTTGACTTTAGGGTACCTCGAGCTCTGAATGTCTCTTGTGAATTCAAAGGCTCATTTATCACTGTAATCAGAATGAACAGCCTGTTCAGTTGGCTATTATATATAATTTTAGAAAATGGGTTTTGGAGGCCTGATTTTAGAAAGAACAATAAGCAAATGCTTTCAGATTTTATTTTAAAACCACTTTCTTTCATTAGAGGAAAAACATAGTGGTCATTTAGACTCTTGAAAAATTATCTCCATCTCCTGTATTTCACTAACTACTTACAATTTTTTATTGTGACATGATGAGAGGATATAAGTGGGGCTAATCTGGCTTCCTTAAAAGGGATTGAAATTTTTTAAAAAGTCCATAATAACACACTGTAATTTTGATCTTTTACTGCAAATTTTATCTTTTATCCTTCCTAAAGAACACATATTTGCTGGTATCTTTGATGGAGAAACTTCTATATTGCCTAAAATGCCTATTCACCTTAGTGACACTGTGTACATAAAAGTTGAATTTCATTTAATAAATATGATATGTAGACAGTGTTCTGATATATCATTGCTGCCTAAAGGTCTGGCTCAAGGACTGTTGTCAGGTGAACAAACAACAGTTTTACCCTTTAGAAATACAGAATGATGGCTAATGTAAAACAGATTAGATGAGAAACTAAAATTTGTTGAGCACGTACTATGTGCTTGGAGCTTATTTATATATTGTTTGTCAAAAACAAGTAATCTTACCAAAAATAGGCAACTAAGCTTTGATCATTTGAAACAGGTTTTATGCTTATTTTGTCAGCATGTATCCTAAAATTGGATTGTTCCAGAGAAGATTAGCCTGGTCTGTGTAAAAGGAAATCCAGATCTAATTTCCAATTTCTCCCAAATTTGGGGTAGAATATACTGTTTAAATCATGTCATGGAGCAATTCCAGAGTTTTGCTTTGTCTCTCTGACCCTTTCAATGCAGATATCTATTGGCAACATAAAGTTTCAAACAGTACATCTGCAGCCAAAGAAAACCGAACCACTTTGCACTGAAGTTTTAAAAAATATAAAGCTCTAATTAGAAGCAAGCAATACCACCACTGGACAGACAGGTCACAACATTGCATTTACAGGATGCATCACCCACTCACTGTAGTAAGCCCTAAGTCCTACCCCTAAATTTTAATACTTTCGGTTCCATATACGTTGTAACCTTCTCTATAAGTTGCTAAATTCTGGGTATTCTGCGAGGAAGTTGGGTTAAAAGTCTGTGCACTCTTTGCCACCTTCATTCTCTTCGCTTCTGCCCTGGACTTGTAACAGAACTCTATCAAAGCCACCAGCATTGCCAAGCCCAAGCCGCCAACCAGAATGTAGAAGACGCCTGCTACGTTACTCAGGCTCAAGGCGCTTGTCTTGTCCTGCGGGAATAAAGACACTTCAGTTAACTGTGGAAATGCCACATTGAGAAGGTAAAAGAACACATGAAATCCAAACAGCTATTTAAAGTAAATGCTTAATTTAACCTGGGATTATTTACGTGTATAAATCCCTGACGTAGGTTTATGGATTTAGGCATAAAGCTTATAGCTCTCGGGAGAAGTAAAATTATGATGATTACCAATAAATTGTATATGATTACATTCAATAAAATCTGTAACATTTTATCATTATTAAATGTGCAATGAAAACCACTATACTTGGCCATATATAAGCATTTGTATATTTTATATATTTACACAGGGTGGCAGAAGTGGGCTTATTACTGTTAAGTTTAAAAATGATGTGTTTAAAACTCAATTACATGGGAAGGGGACCTCATTTGGCTTTCCTGCCATTAAAACATACTTTTAATATGTAGATTGCTCTTGAATAAATCTAACTGGACATTTCCTACTTAAGTAACTAAGGTTTTTTCAGCTAACCATTTCACATTTTGCTCATCATTATTTTACCAAATGTATACAAATAATGTGCTAGGGTATACATCATTTGTTCTTTCAGTCACATCTATATGGGAAATCTGGAAAGCGTTGCTTTTACATATTTTGTAGTATTTAGGAATTATAAATGAATCATACTTAGGTAACTTTTTTAAAGATAGCTTTTAAAAATACACAAATTACCATGGTCAGTTGAGAAATAAATTATGTATGAGCAAATTTATAATTATTTTTATTGATTTAAAAATATGTTTCCATTCCCATTTAAAAATTCTTAATCAGTTAACATTTTAGACAGATCATTCTCCAGAACTTTAGTATGCATATTGTCTCATAATAAATTCAGAAATAGGCAAACATATGATTGGAAGATATTAAAAATCTAACAAGAATTCAGAATGTTTTCATAAATAAAGATGGCATATTATATAATATTATTTGAAAAAGTAGTTTGGGTAGACTACCTGCAGGATGCCCTGTGGCCATTATCTTCTCAGCAGTATGTTTTGTGCAAAATGTGATTCAGGCACTTAGTTTTATTAGGAGAGTGTGCTTAATTCAAAAGAGGTACTATGTACTCTTCCACTTAGCCATGACATCAGCTGATTGGGCCACAAATTTAGGATTAATTCATCAAAAAAAATAATCACTCAGAAAGCATTTAGGTTTCTCTGACTTGACAGAAGGACATGAGATAACTGTTTCATTAATCGGCCAAGCTTGTCTCATTCCACTCTGGTTCAAAGGCAGAAAAAAATGATTAAAATATAGGGATAAGCCCTGAAAGTGATCAATTAACATTAGTTTGTCTCTTTCTTAAATTGATTGAGGCTCTCCTATTTAAGCCAGTCACTTGTTTAGCGTCTTAGAATAACAGTATATAAATTTTTCTTTCTAAAAGAAGATACAGAAAAAAAAGATTTCAGATCTCAACTAGAGCTTCCAGGCACTGCCATTACATTCTACTAATTTGTGCAGGTATTTAGATTCACTGATAAATTGTTACTTTTTTTTTATTTAGAATGAAAATATAACTGTAACACTATTTTCATTTGTATTCAACATAATCAGGCCTATAGGTTCCTTCGTGGTTCTAAAAAGAATTCATTAGTAAGAGATCTTAGAACTTGATGATATTATTCATAAGCACTGATTTATTACAATAATTTTGATGGAAAAGAATTGGAAATTTTACTCTGTTTATCTGTCAGCACAAAAATATACTAGGGCCTCTTTAAACAAAAGTGGAATGCTTGGCAATGCAGTGACAAAAGACTGAACCTCGGAATAAGATATATTTAATATTTAAAATTTCCTTTTGCCGGATGACCACTGATCAATTTCCCATTTCCTGTTTTGAGAATAGAACCATTCTTGAACTAGATTTCATGGCTTTTGCCTCCAAAACAAAATCTTAACCAAAAAGCACTACTTTTATTAGTGGTACGTAAGTTTGAGACTAATAAAAGGAATTGTATTATTTTATGTACTTTTGCAGTTAATTTGAGTTTATTTAAAAGCTTTAAACCTGGGGAGCAGGTTGAAATGTCCTGAGAAGACAGTCCCTTTGGCTGAAATTCATGACATTAGCTTCTAACTTAGGCAGTATAGCGAGAAATGCTGAGTTTTTACTATTGCCTTATACTTTTGACAAATGCTCCCGTTTACTGCTTCGTTACACAAGAGGAGGCCCCGAACTGCAGCGACTGACCTTGCTTCCAGAGTCCTTGGCGCCACATTCGCCTTTATCGTACCACCATTTGTTTTTCAGCTTGTCTAAGACGCCTGCCTCACTGAGTTTCAAAACGGCAAGGTTTACAGGAGTTCTTCACGTGGAAAATAACATAAATAACATTATATATGTTATTTTATGTTATTCAAGTAAAACTACATTAGAATCGCATGGCAAAGTGACGGAGCAGAGGCCACAGTAGGTGTTATGTCTTGTACTGCAGGCCCAGGTTTAGAATCAGACATAAAACTGGGGCCTGCTCCGTCGCTTTAGGTAACAGGCACATACTGCTAGGGAGCAGTTTTAAATAAAATGTATGCAATTACTGTGAATCCAAAACTATTGGCCTGGGTTGGGTTTCTGGGACAGGTACAATGTTCCCAACGTCAATGTTGGTGTTATTCAAAATCCAGAGGTTCCTTTTTTTTCCTTTTCAAACTGAATGGGTGGCAGCAGGTTGACAGACAGACTTATATAAAAGCTAGATAGGACTGGTTTCATTTCTCACGTGTATTATGGCTCAGCTAGTGGAATTTTTCTTTATGCTTTAAAAGTATGTTGACAGTGTCCATCAGTAAGCTGGTTCCTTAAACACTCTCATCCATGCCCTGACTGAGAGAGGAAGGTGATTTGGGGATTATCGACAAAGTGTCACCTCATGCAGAGGAAGGTCTTTATTAAGACAAAAGTATAAACCATTAAAGCATAAGGCCATGATGATATTTCCTTCTGAAAAATAAAACCCCATTTTTCTTTTCTACCATTCTTGAGTCTTTTAATACTGAATGTTAAATAAGGAATCTCTAGGAAGAAAAGGGTCAGCTACCACTCAGCATCAATGTTCCTAGGAATCTAAGAATTCTTCTGGTTTCTGTTCCCATGTTAATCTCTGTATATATAAAACAAAGGCTAAGAAAATGGAGGGGAAGCAGCAATTCCTGGTATCTTTTGTAGTTATTGTTTTTGGAGTTGGTTGGTTTTTCTTTCTTTTTTGCTTTGATAAACATTCAGAGAGGGACTTGTTTGCATCCCTCCTGACATTTCTAAGCCTGCACGAGCACTTTGTCTGGCTGTATCTCCTCATGCCTCCCTTCTAGGAAATGTTGACTGCATTTATAGAAACACAGCATGCATTGATTTGGTTCCCAGGGAATTAATTCTGTAAGCCTGTCTACACAACTTGGTAAATACATTAATAATGACGACAATAATGATAGATACTATTTATGCAGAATTTACTATACACCAGGCACTGTTAAAAGCATTTTACATGTTTAGTAACTTCTATCACCTGCATTTTACGAAGGAGAAAACCAAGGTACAGGGATGTTAACTAGTCACTCAGCTAAGAAGTGGCTCAATCAGGATTTGTAATAGTCTGACTTCATAGCTTGTGCAATTAAAAACTAACAACATAACTCAAGAAATGGAGGTTCTGCTTAGTTGAGTTTTCTGCTTCCTTTAAACTAAAACCCATTTCTTTTTTTGTTCTGTTGGTTCCAAAAAAAGTTCAAAAATATGTTTTTCTTTGTTTATGTGATTTCTGAATACAACTTAATTTTTGCATCAAAGTTCTACGATCTTACAAGATTGTTCCTTTTAAGAAGTAATACGCATTTGCCATATTCCTAGAATATTATATTGTTTTTTGGATTAAAACCTAACATGTCCATGATTTAACACATTTTACTAAAAGCTGAGTTTGGGGGTGAGGCAGGGTGAGGATTATGATGAATTCGGGTGCTTAGTTAACTTATCCCAATCTAGTTCTTACTATTTATACACCCCCAACCCATTTATGAAGTGATTATTACAAACCTACATACACCTCAGGTTAGTTGGTGAACTAGGAACTCCTTGAGAACAGAAGCCACATGCATCTCTTTTATCTTTGTAAGACAGTTTTTACCAGGGTATCTGACTCAGAGTGGATGCTCTGTAAAGTTGCTATACTTGAATTATTTTCAATCCAGAACAAGCCTCTTTGTTTAACTGATGCTGTAAGAGTTTCCAGGTACCCAGGCTAGCTCTCCAAAGCCTTTTTAACACCCATGAAGGTACATTGTATTAGCCTATATTGGACTTCTTAATTGGGATGCACTAGGACGAGGAGGATTTAATGCTGAAAAGAGAAGAAAAATGAAAGGACAGTTGGAAGTTATTCCTAGAAGGAACAGTTGAAGGCAAAGTTGTGGATTAGATGAAGACCACCTATGGTTTACCTCTCTCCCTTCTTAAGGTACTACTCTCCCCTACCCCCTTCAGTTTTCCACTGACTTTTTGCCCCTTCTGCTATCCCCTCCAGGAACCCAGCTTTTGAGGTTATCATTCAATTGGAATTTTTAATATATTATGAATAATGGGCAGTTGGTGGAAGTCCAGCACATAGCAAGGAATATCCATTACTGGGAGATTCCTTCTCCAAGGTGTAGCTTCCCTCACTGGTTTTTGCTTACCAGAGTATTTCCTCCTGCTTATGAATTTATATTTCCACAACAATCCCTTTATTCTTGCACTGGTTTCCATGGCTGTGGTGAAGGAGAGTAGGCCATTTATAACACAATTTAGAGTCAGGAATGGATTGTATTCTTCAAAGTGCCAAATTAAAAATGGGTATTGTGTGATCTAATACAATTCCTAAAAAACACATTATTTGGTAATTACATTTATAGAAAAGATTTTTATGTGAATGTCCATATCTATGAGTGTACCTATTTTTTAAATACATAGAAGGAGAATAAGGTATAAAACAAATAGAAAAATCAGTAATATCATAGATCACTGATGATTACAGGCATTACCAAAATTTCCAACTGGAACCAGGATTACGCAACTCACATAAAAACTGGCATAAAATTCTGTGTATGGCTTGTGCTCAGACTAAACCATATCAGATTAATCAAAGAGGAAAATAAGTTTTAGATATTGCAATAATATTTTTAAATTGTTTCATTGTCAATTAGTAAATTTCTGGTTATTTTATTCACAAGAATGAGTATGAATTTCTCACATCCCAGTATTAACATTATCAAAGGACTGAGTTTTCAAACAAATGAATTTGTCCTCCCCAAATGATGCCTTTCCACTTTATTTCATTTAAGATGTAGGACATTTTCCCCTGTTTCTTAAATTTTTACATTTCAGTGTGAAGCTTCTTGGTGGAACACTGCTAGGGTCAGCATCTCATGCTCTGGAGATGGCTGTCTGGTGAGTGGAAATGCTCATTATTTCACAGCCCTGGGTTGTGACCAGAAGCAGCTACAGTGACTCTGAATAGTTCAGCTCTTGATTGCATTAATCATAAGCTCCTTGTGGGAACGGGCGGTGGTAATTCTCTTTCCTCACAATACTGCCACGTGCCACATGCACAAGTTCAATAATTTGCTGCTGAATGGAAGGCTGGAGATGTCCTCTGTGGTTACAAACCTGTGAGTGACAGGTGGGTCAGCTGTCTCCTCAGAGGAACCCATTCATAGATTGTCTAGATTTCCATGGCTTCCCCCTTTCTTAGGTGAATCACTGTTAGGAAAGTTAGTTTTCTTCTACCGTTTGTATTTGAAAATCAGGTAACATCGATTTCAGCTTGCTTGTGCTGAGATGTCTGAATGTGTGTATTTCCCTTATACTGAACTGGCAGCATTTAATCATCTCTTCTGCTTGGGTTTTACACTCAGCAAAGGCTTAAGAGCTCGCTTCATTCTCCAGTTCAGTACTTTTCCTCATTTTACCTCTTTTGAGGAAGATCAGGCCAAATGGGAGGGATGAGTGAAGTTTAAAAAGAAAACCAGTCACCTGCTGAAGGTACAAAACAGAAATGAGAGAGCGTCAACTGCCTCCTGGCAATTTACTTTGTTCTAAGTTGGGTCAGGCCACTTAAACATGACCCTTTATTACAAATTTGGAGTAGGGCGTTATTAACATTTAGATTGTAACCACCTATTCTACTGGCGATAAATGATACATCAATATACAATATACTAGGAAGGTTTTGCAGTATGAAAACAGAATTCCTGAGGGAAAATAGACCCTGCTGTAATATCATTTGGGGGGAACATTTTATGTTAATTTTTTATAACATTTTAGAAAATTACTTGTTAAGATTTGAAATAACATTTTAGAATACTATTTTATAGTTCATGTTGGTGAAAGTAATGTACCATATACCTATGAGAACATGCAGTTTGATTTTTGAGAACTACAAGGTTAGATTCATATTCATTTTGTTGGTTAGATTCAATTCATTTTGTTTGGACAACAAATATTTACTTAGCGTCCATTATATACCAAACAATGTGCTGGATACAAACAGGTTAGAATCCAACTGAGTTGTCTAATGCCTTATTTAATTAAAGTAACTTTGTTATATAGATTTTTCCATTTTGTGTACATTTCTGCTCTGCTTGCTTATTTGTCTCTGGAAAGAGTCTTTAATGTACAGTAAGACTTCATTATTCATTTTTGTGGAAATTTTTATTTGTTAAGCAGTATTGTAGTTCTCTTATATGTATGATAAAAATGAGTACTTGTAAACAAAATTTTTCTAATGGAATAGAATATCTTTGTTTTTCTTTGGTGCTAGTAAAGCATATTTTCTTCTATTTCTAACTAGCATGGAAAAATAGATTATGACTGTAAACCTGAATACTTTTCTCTGCTTATTTATCTGCCTATTATTTGTTTATTGATTTATATTTTTATTGGAACTATCAGAACATTCTAGGCAAGTTGAGGCTCCAAAATATAAAGAGGTAATACTCCTTAAGAAAACATACTGTTGGTACCTTCACTAGAGGCATCTTGAAGGGGAACCATCCCAGAGGAACCCCTGAGGACTTCCCTAGGTCCTGCCCTCCCCAGTCCCCTTTTTTTTCTCTCTCTCTCTCTCTGCTCTTTTTCTTCAGGGACGCAAGATTCTTTCTCAGGATCAGGAGAGATGGACACTCAGAACTGCGTCCACACATTCTGCTGTTCACCCCTCTTTCATGCCTCTCTCTCTGGCCAGTATATCCACGTAGCAAAGTTAATCCTTCCTCTTCCTGCAAGAGGGTTGGTTTTTAGATGGGAATATACTAGTGAGCTGCATTTGAAAGTCTTAGATGTGGAGCGAGGGAGGGGTTAAGGGCATTGGAAGATGATTAGGTCAGCGATGATCCCTACTGGTACTCCCTAAAAACTGGAGCATCATTCTGTGGTTTTGGTGGCCAGGTGAGAGCATTTATAGCCCATTGAAGAACCTGAAGAAGAGCAGGAAATCTTGTTTTGGGCAAGTCTCTAGATTTTATTTTATTATTTTTTTTTGTCTTAGGATTTATTATTAAAATGTCATCATTCATTGGTCATTGGTCAATACCAAGAAATGCTCCACAGTAAATCATAGCAATACAAAGGGCTTTGTAAAACTTTAAGACTGTTTATCGCAGTTTATATTTTGCTGAATGGAAAATACATAGTTCTTAAGTCTCTAGATTTTAAAACAAAGATAAGAGCATAATTTAGAATTTTTCAATATTCTTACATACCAACTGAAGAAGGATTCTGGGACACTAGTTAACAATTTCTGTTCATTGTATACCTCCTTTTTCTTTAGAAATCACAAACCCCATTATTTTATGAAACTGGATGCAGTAAAGACATAGCTGATCATTTGATTGTCATTTGATAGTTCTGTAGTTTGATCCATTTAATGGAAGGCAAAAAGCATCTGTTTAACATGACTATCCTTGAGTTATTACTTAACTTATTATTTGATGGAAGCCTGAGGATTCTAGTGGAGAAATGACTTTCTGGTGGGGTACTTTAGACAGCCCAGGTGGAGTCAGGTTATTGCTGTTACTTAAAAACTCTGCAGAAATTCTAGCCATAAAATGGCAAAGTAAATAGCACAGACAGACCCTCTCTGTTCTTCCTCTCTTCACTAAATTGCTCCTTCAAAAACCTGCATCCCTCCTGTGTTCCAAAACTGAGGCTCATAGGACTACCATGTCTGATCCACAACCTCTTCAAAGCCAATGATTTTTTCAGTGACTGTTTTTATTAGGTTTGTTAGTGTGTCTTAAATGGTAACAGTTGCAAATATTTTTGCTTTGACAGTAATTGCATACTTCAGTTTGTGAAGGGAGTTGACTAGCAATTCTGATGATGCTACTAGGTCCAAACCGTAAGTCTCCCAGCAGATGCACCTATTACTGTACATACTGTTTACCCGCTTTTGGTGACATTGAGGCTAACCTTGGAGTCACCTCCCCCGCTGCCACATTCTCCTTTGTCGTACCACCATTTGTTTTTCAATTTGTCCAACAGGCCTTGTTCATTCAGTTTTAAAACTGCGAGGTTAACAGCATTTCTTGAAACGATAAAACATATTTTGTAAGAAACTGCACAGCTGTTAAGATGTTAGAAGGAATGAGGACTTAAGCTCTTATAAGCTTCTCCCAGATGCTAAATAAACCTCTCATTTTACCATCCTGCAGCCCCTTCCACCAGAGTCCAAACCAAAGGCAATTGTAACTAATTTCAAAGTGTATTAAACATGTCATACTTAGTGTTGTTCACTTTCACAGTTCATTTATTGTCAAATAACTGACACCATCATCAACTAGTTATGTGATTTTTTTTTGCAAAACAGTAATAAACTTGAATTTACTAGTAATTGAAAAGGAATTGTATCTTGAATTCCTTTGCCTCTAAGAATGTCAATGACCCCAAAGAGACTGAGATGAAAATTCATTCCCACAAGGAAAAACAATGGCATAAACAAACCAACAAATCAAACCACTAATTTTGATGTACTGATTTCCTGAAAACAAAGAGTATGGCTTAATTATTGTTCCCTTATTATTGTGTGAATGTAGTCTGTTCATTTGTTATTTAGTTGGTCTCAGATTCTAGGATTTCCATGTTTGGTTCAGTTTCCTGGGTTGGAAATCATAGGACAGTCAAGAGAAAGGTAATACCAACTCATAGGGAAACATTCTTGTATTTGAATTTATTAATACAAATAAAACTAAACTCCATATTAATGATTAGCACTTGAAGACTGATTAGCAAGTGAAATATCATTGTTGACTAATAAAAAGTGTTGCATAGTTTACCACTAATCAGCCTTTATTAACGTGTTTATTCTCTTGAAATGTGTTTGTAATATTTCAAGTAAGTGATGTTCATTTTCCAGTGTTGTGATGGGCTGATCCACTTGGAGAGTAAAAATTTCCCATGAGTAAACCATACACTTTGAGAGTATTAACTCTTCTAAGAGTTAGTCTGCCATTTACTAAATGCTAATTAATAATTAGCTGTTCCCACATTCCCAAGTAAATGTTACATTAGTGATGTAAAGCAACTAATATACTTCTTAAAGTGAATAATATCAGGGTGTCAGTTCAATCACCAAAAGGACTAGACTGAAATGTAAGCATGAGGGAGTATTCATTTAAGAGAGAGACATCTATTTTTTTTTTAATGCTGTTGGGAGAAAGGAGTTATTTTCATTTATTTTGTGTCCACAAGAAACTAAATTTGTCCTTCAATGATTTAAACCTAACTACTAAAATTTTTATTTTGGAGAAATTTATTTTTATAATCCATTTACTTTTAGCCCTAAACATTCATATTTAATTTTTTTAATGCAGTGGTATCCCAATTATATTATTTGTTGGTTTAGACCATTCCTTTCATAAAACTAAAAACATTCCATGAGAGGGTTATTTAACAGGGTTATTAGCCATATCCAAAGACAGTTTCACAGCACAATAGAAAACAAAAAAAGCAAAATAAAGGAATGGATAAGGAAAAAAAGCTTTATGTTGAGAAAACTGTTTGGAATAAAGACTTCTACAAAGTTATTCTAAGACATTGTCTTTCTAATACCATCTAATAGGCCATGTAAAAACAGTTTAGTTTCACACTGCTATCTATATATGTCTGTGTATATATATATATATCTACATTTGATTAATATAATACACTTTACCAATAGGTAAGTCATTGCCCAGTTCACAATTAATTCACATTTCCTTTCCAGAAAGCGATCCCTCCATAAAGTCCACTGAACACTATTACATGTAAAATTTGCTTTTCTTTAATGATGTATAGAAGGCACTTTGCAATTAATTGAGAGAGAGTTTTCAGGTATTCAAGATTTCTTTGCATATTAAAAGTTCCTGCTTAATTCAACTGCCTGGCTAAAGATGAAATTTTTCATATGATCAGTTTAGGGCTAATGGTCTCCTTAGATTGCTATTTAAACTGCAGCATAAACTACATATGTAAAGACCACTTGAACATCTGTTCTATTTTATGGACTGCATTGCTTTTGCATGTTATTAATAATAAGAATAAAATGACTTAAAAATTTATAAAGGTATTTCATTTATTTTGCTAGAATAAATAAAAAAGTTTTTTTTTCCAGTCAAAAAGAAAAAGGAACCCTGAAGTAGTAACTGTAAGCAAGTCTAAGGAAGTCATAAGGAGTTAGGGAAATGGGGGACATAGAAAGCAGATGTGCTGCAGCACATTTTATTATTGCTGTGGAATCCCCTTCATACATTTCAGACATAGATTTAAAGTCAATGTCAGAAACACATATTGATGATAATCAGGGTTATTCTTGTCCTGGTTAAGCACCAGAGGCACTATAATAGTGATCTGCCGAGAAAGTAAGAGAAGAAAAATATTGTGGGCTATTTCTTACATTAATTACTCCTTTTATCCACTAGATGCAGCTTTTACAGAATAAACTCACTTGAAATGGATTATTTTCATTTAAAAATCAAAGGAAAGGAAGACACAAGGGAACACATTCTTACTGGATGAGTAAACTACATTTAACAGTCCTGGTATGCCCGCAGTGACCTTTTATAGATTGAAATAGGAACCAGGAAACTTATTTATTTGTCTTAGCTTTCTATGCTTTCGGGGGATTCTAGGTTAAAAAAAAAACCCTTCTCCAAATAGGTTCTTTTCATAGTAGTGTGGTGATGGGGAACTTGATGCAGATTTGAACAAAAATGCTCACCTGCTCAAATTCCAGAACCGCTGCAAAACTTCCAAGGATTTTTATTCCTAAACTTTCTTTCAACTGAATTTTAGATTATGAAAATTCATACCTCATTGCCCTAGCATCTGGGATCCATTTTTGTTAATGAGAATCTTGTTGAAATATCATAAAACAAAAGCTTTAGAACAGGAACTAACAGACCTCACTTTTTCCATTTATTGATTTTGGGTAAATTAATCCAGTGCAAAGTAAATTTTGCTTGTTAAAAGCATTCTCAATTCAGGCTAAGATATTTATCTCTTACCCTCTACCCTTCCATAAATAATTTATCATTAAATTCTATAGATTTGGGTATGCTTTTATGCTTCTCTATGCCTTACATATTATATTTACCTCTAGACCATATTTTTTATTGTATTATTTTTCTGTTGGTGAGGTTTTAAAGTTTACATAGGAAAATATGTCTGCCTAAGTAGGGAAACTTTTGAAAGTTTAAGTAAACTGTTCTTATGATTTCTTTCATTTGAGAAGATTATTGTAAAGGACTGATATATACGCCCTAAATTTAGTCATGCCCACACACAGGATACTTAAGGCATATGTGGTTGGTAGAATAAATAATCTGCAATATTATATTTAGTCTGGTTAAAACAAATTAAATTCTATTTTACTTAATAGGATTTATTTCATTGTTGGTGATGTTATCGATACCGTATGGACCTAATGCAGTTTATTTGTCTAAATAACTGTGTAATGTTACTAGTGCTTTATTAGCCTTACAAGACAAGGTCCATTAGTTATACATGCATGAGAAAGTCTTCTCAGTTTTAGTCCTGTACTCTCTTAACTGGAGTGCTCTCTCCATAGTAAATTCTCTATACAACTTAAATACCAAGTATTAAAGTATCCAGAATATTTACCTAAAAGATGCTAGAAAATTTTTTCATAGTTCCCAATAAATAAAAATATATTAAAAAAAACTTAAAAATGGTGTGAATCAAGTAAGAAAATAAGAAAATCCCTTTAAAATCAATAAAGGACATTGGTAGATAATACAAATCATGTAATTCAATTTTACTTGGAATTAAACTAATGTGCCTAAAAACAATGCAAATTTATTATTTTTTTGCCATTCATATTGGGAAAGATAAAAATAAAGATAATGTTCAATATAGGCAATGATAAGGATGGGTGTCCTCATACATCAGTTAGAATTAAAAACAGAAAAGAAAAAAATATGGCTTTATACAACACAAGTTTAAAAAACTTCTTACCCTTGATAATTTTGATAATAATATTAATTGATTAATATTAATATTATTAATAATTCCCCTGAGGCTAACCCTAAGAAATTAATGAATTTTGACAAAGTAGCATAATAAATCTCATAGTATATTTATATACCAAAACATTGGAAGCAATTTACATGCTCAACAGAAAGGGAGAATTAAGTAGATTTTGGTGCAAAATAGTGGTTCTGAAGCTTGACTTGAGTATCAGAACCACCTACTACAAATACAGATGCTCAGACCTAATGTTGCTGTATCAGATTCTTTTGAACGGCGGGCAGTAGACCTACATTTTTACAAGGCTTCAGAGGTGATAGTGTTGATAAACACCAATCATCTATATAACTGAATGTTTTACAACCATTAAAAGTCTTAGTGACAAGAGAAAATGCTTAGAGTATAATGTTGAGTGAAAAAAAGACAAATCTGTATACTCACTGTGATCTTAGACAATAAAATATTGTATATATGTATATATATATATATATACACACACATATATATTAATGGAAGAATACTGGAACGAAATATAACAAATAGCTATTTCTGGATGGAGGGATTATGATTGCTTTAGATTGCATTTCATTCCTCATGTGTCCCCATCTACTCCACACTTTCTACATTAAGAAGTGATAGTTTAATAATAAATCAGTAAAAACATAAAATCAAATAAAAATTCTCTCAATTATTTTACAATACTTAAGAGAATGATTTTATGTAAACTAAAATATATATTCTATTTTGGATCAAAAATAATTGAGGGAGAGATAGAATTTAGGGGTTATTCTAAAAACATTCATTGTTCCTGATTATGTTGTTTTCTTTGATCCACTTAGTTTTGCTTCCTTCTTTAGTCAGAAACTGGAGAACATGTAATGCATTTGGCTTCTACAAAGCTTCTACCTTATTTGAGAGAAGCAGGTTAGACAGCAGTATGAGTAATTCATCAGTTAGCAGGCCTACCCCATGGATAGGATCTACAGGAAGTTAATTGAACCTCCAGTGGCCTGCAGAGATAATTGCTATTTACACAGCCAAGGTGAGTTGTCCCCCTAAGGCTGAATTAAATGAACCTGATTGTGAATGACTTGAGTCCTGGTAAGTGGGTCATTAAAAAAATATATATGTATATACCTCTATTTTTAGAAAAAAGAGATTCCATGACTGGCAGCTATGTTCTTCCCCAAACAGGTATTAGAAATCCTAAGAAAAAAATCCTTTTTGTTTTTTTGTAAGTTTAAAAAAATGCAATTAAAAAAGATCTTCCAGCACACCACATATTTAGTGCATTCCTTTTTTGAAATCAAACAAATTCCAGGTTGGAAAACTCATTTGATTTAAACTGTGTTATGCAACAGATAAGTAAATGCAAAAATTTTTCCAGGCCCACTCTAATAAGAAAATGGTAATCTCATGAAAAAAAAAATAACAACCACTTTTATATAAACTATTCATTGCGCCACTTAAATGATGGCTACATTGTCAGTGTTGTCACAGGGACTGCAAACATGAAAGTCTGTCCCACATAACAAGATGAGATGGGTAGGGGGGAGCAAATATCACATGGGTTTTACTTTTGTGGTTTAATTAATGATGTCCCCCTAAATAAAGGCGATGGAGGAAATTAGCAGAAAAACTGAGAATTTGCAACTCCAGAACTTTCATAAAGTTAATTACGAACTCACTGAGAAAAAGAACTATTTTATCAATTAAGAAAATATAAGTAAGTAAAAACCAATAGGCTGTTAAATGATAAGGAGTTAAGAACTAAGTATATCTAGTCTTAAGAGAAGGCATTTGAGTTCACAGTTCTACCCATTATCAGCTATTTAGGCCTGGAAGAATAACCAGTTCTCAGCATTATCAATGCTCCACCGAGTTTTCCATTTAACTTGTAGCTGTGTTATTACTTTTCTTCCCAAATTATTCTTTCCAGTAAACAAGCACAAGGCTCTTATTGCATCACTGGATTTGTGCACTTATTTTCAAAGGCAGAATTTGGGTTAAATTGCTCTACATATATATGTAAACGATTTTAGAAAAGATTTTAAGTGTTCATTCCAGTTTACTTTGCAATGACAAGATTTGCATGAAATGACACTATTGATCAATAATTTAATATTAAAATTGGGAGGGAAGATTTTTTTACATGAGAAGACAATTTAGACCCAGCATGATTTATAAAGAGCATCCGAAAAACCACTTTGAAAAGGTCAGATTTATTGCCTTTGTTTTGGATTTTGTATGACATATGCAATTAAGTTGGTGTATAGGGTCCTTTGTATTTCATTCTTGGAGGAAGTCAAAGTGAACTGGACAAATTGAGTAGAGACTGGGTAAATTCCAGGAACCGTCTCTTAACTTGTGCGTTCTTTGGAATTTGCATGACTAATTCCTATTTGAGAACTAGTTCTGAGGAATACCTTAAGTTACCCTTACATGATTCTTTGAAGGAACATTATAATTTTTGAGAGGGTGTCTGCAATTTAGTCAGAGCACTAACTAGAGATTGTGATAACGGAAAAGATTAATTACAGTTGTCTCTTGAACAACATAGGGGTTTGAACTGTGTGGATCCACTTATACACAGGTTTTTTTCAGTAAATATATTGGAAAAGTTTTGGAGATATATGACAATTTGAAAAAACTCTTGCTTTTCTCTAGCTTACTTTATTGTAACAACACCATATATAATACATACAACATACAAAATGAGGGTTAATTGACTTGTTATATATTATTGGTAAGGCTTCCAGTCAACAGTAGGCTATTACTAGTAAAGTTTTTGGGGAGTCAAAAGTTATATGTGGATTTTCAGCCGAGTGGAGGTTGACACTCCTAACGCCCCATGTTGTTCAAAGGTCAATTGTATATTTTTGTGTTGAATTTTTTAAATGTAATCCTTATAAATAATTCATGCAGTTTAGTTCCAAGATTTTGTCAATTTTAGGTCACAGAATTTCTATCCCATAGAAATTTTTCACATAGAATTGTCATACAGAATTTTCTATCTTCCTTTGGGCCCTGGACCTCTTGTAGAAATCCTTGAAAGCTATGGGTAGTTTCTCAGGAAAAATGGGTAAACATACAGAATCACAGTGGCACAGTTTTTGGAGGATTCATAGACCTTAGAAGGGCCATCATGAACACAGATTTAAAAAAAAATCTGTTGTAGATTCTAACACTTATTTTTAAATAAATGACTACTCTCAAGTATGTCTATTAAAGAGAAATAAAAATATTTCTATGACTGATAATAGCTCCAGAATTTAAAAAAAAGAGGTTTTAAGACTGTAATTTTGCTGGGCAGGAACTTCCAAAGTTCTAGCCTCACTGTGGGATCATTCTGTAACATTTCATGTGCAGGCCTTTTTTAAGGACTACATGTTAAATCAATAAAAATTAAAAAGAAAAACTGTCAAAAGATACCTTAAGTTACCCTTACATGATATTGAGAAAACATGTTATTCATATTAAATAATGACAATTTTATTTGTGTTGGCCTTGGGGTGCTATTTGAGATTATATGGGGTAAAGTCCTGGCCCCAAGCCACCCTGTTGTTATTATCATTATTTGTGATCAAATAAAAGAGGGCTTCATTTCAAGATGAGACCATAGCTCCCTGGACTATGAAGTGCTTCAAGTTATCTCTGAATCTCATTCACTTTTTAAGTTATGATAATATTATTCTAAAGTAAAATTTCAAAGGGCTGGTGGCTTTCACATCACTGCATGGGAGATGCTCAGCAGTGTTTGTGCAGATGCCTTGCCTGGCCCATCATTTGCTGTGTGGCCTCTGCCGCTGTCCCTGACTTCGTGTCCCTTCATCGCCTGAACCACTCTCCTTACTCTCTTCACATGATTTCCAGAATTCTAAGCCATCCGCGGATCACAGTCTTGTTTGCTCTTTTCACCCTTTACTGATTCTTAAAAACTTGCATTAACTGCTTCAAAGAACTAGAATCCTAACTTGTTAAGTCCGAAGGTGGTTTGGAGAGTGTCTCCAACCTTCTCCCTTTACAGCTGCGGTCACTGGGGCCTAAGGAAAGTCAGGTGACTTGCTCACCAAATCCCGGCCAGACGCGGGTCTTCTGCCTTGGGTCCAGCGCTCTTTCCCCGGGTGCCGTGATACCTGTGCTTTGGCCAGTACCCTGTCCTGTGTAGTCAATCTAGTTTATTCATCCCTCTTACGGCTCTCTAAGGGAACTTTTCTTTTTCCTGAGATGTTAGTCAGGCTTGGTGGTGGCTCTCTGTGATTAAGCTTTGACTCATATATTCTCTGCATTAGTAAGTTGGCAACTTTTGTCCTCTCTGGCTAACTACTTCTTAAGCTGAGATAAAACCTTGAACGTTTTGTCAGCTGAACCGATCCTTCTTAAATACCCAAGAAGCAAGTAGAGCAGATAACTTTCTTTAAAAATCAATTCCAGTAACTTATGACTTGATTAGATGGTCCCATTTATTTTCTCCCAAGGTTAAAATAAGATAGGTCTATTTTGATATATACAAGGTTCTTCGTGACTTAAATTCTAATCTTTTAGGATATGTAATCTTAGATCCCCAAGAATAGTGTCATAAGGAGGCTTCAGTATAATAGATTGGAAAACTTTCTACAGAAGGAACAGAAATGCAAAAACAAATAATAACATAACAGCCCAATCACAAAAACTCAATCTCATCTTTGAATTTTCATTTCCCCTCCTTTCCTGCAGGCAATATTATCCATTAAGAACTTTTTTCCTAAAAAGTTTAGAAATTTACATTTTCATTTCTTTTGCACAGGCATCACCTTAGCCAAAGCCTTTATCCCATGAGATAAGACCCTTTGGCTCTCTCTGTCCATTCTCAGCTATCCAGAGTCAGAATAACCTTGCTTCGCTGCATGTTTATAATGCTTTGTCAAGAGCATGCAGTGACTCATGATTGCCTTCACAATACTATTCTATTTTAATTTTTCTGACATTCAAGGCTTTCTGACATTCAACCACTCAGTTTACATATGCTTCTGGAGTATAATTTCATTATGTTTTATTGAGCAAGGCCCTGTGTCAATTCTTCAAATTTTCATTGAGTCTTTATTGAATCCACATGGTCAGTACATGGCAAAGGTGGGATTGGACCCTGGGTCTGTCTGACACAGAAGCCCAGGCTCTTCACCACCCTGATACTCCAAATAAATATCCTCTGCTTCCAGTGAAGCTAGTCCCAAAGATGCTTTATTCAGAATTAACTCCAGGTTCATGATAAAACCTTCACCAGAAATTCCTTTATTCTCTCTTAGCTTTCTAAAGTTCTTACAATTTCCCCGTCATCACTCACTGACTTATTCATTCAGCTAATGTTTGTCAAACTAGTGCATCTGAACCTTTTTTTATGAGATCTTTCTCACTGTAGATTCTATTTATCTTCTGCTTCTTTAAATAATCTATTAGGTGGAGCCCTTACATTTGCTCTGAGTTATACATTACAACATTTGACATAGTTTGACATAATCTGACATAGTTTACAATGTTATCTCTGTATTTTTGTTTCCTTCTTGGAGGACAGCAACGGCGACTTATGGTGCTTTATACCATTCCCAGTCCTAATGCAGGGCAAGGAATATAATAGGCATGCAATAACTACATGTAAAATCAGTATCTTAGTGAGTTAGCTTAAGATGCTACTTCTCAAGCAACCAATTAAAAATGAAAGAATAGTGTGCTGGACAACAGAAGGGAGATCTTCGACTAAGCAACCTAATGGATTTTGGGAGGACTGGTATGGAGTGTTTTAAAACAAAACAAAATAAAATAAAGCAAAAGGTTTCAAAACTGTCTATTAAATATTGGCAAAAGAGACATAAAAAAATTTCTGACACTAGCTATTTTTATGAATAATGGCAAATAATTTTGTCCATAATATAAACAAAATAATCTAAGAAGGTACTTGAGTGAGATAATAGTTAAAATAACAGATCACCACTTCAGTTTATGTAGCTGGACAAGGAAAGAATACTAAACAATAAAGTCAAGTACAAGTTTGTTGTAAATATCAAGGGAAATCTGATACTTCTAAATAAACTCTAAGATAAAAATTCCAGATAATGATATTTTTATAACTCAGTTTTAATCTGTTTAGCAAATAAAACATCATTTAAAAAGTTCTTTTGTTACTAAGTTTACTACTTAGAACAGTATGATTTAACATATTTTAGAAATTAAAAATTTATTATCAACAGATATTAAATGCCAACTCTGGTTTAACTTGATTAAGATTTACCATACCATATATCTAAATAGTATTTAATTAAATTTGTCTTGTTAATATTTAAATACAAATAATTAAAATTTCCCATCAAATTCATTCAAGAAAAAAACTAAAGTTTCAATTTTCTTTCATTTAAGAATTCAGGTCCCATGACACTAGACTAGTATTTGAATATAACATTAAAATATGTAACAAAACATCCTTTAATCTTGCTTCATCTACCTGAGTTTTGGCTTGGACTTTGGTGAGGTGGGATAATAACACAAATAGTAAAAGGAAATTGAGTGATAAAGATAGGTCTTTTGGAAATAGGGATTATAAGATAATGGGATATTTAAAGGAAGCTGTCTGAACTTGCCATTCAGAGGAGCTCATAAATAAGAGAGTATACAGCTTCTGTTCTCTGAAAAGAGCTGATGCCTAAGATTTATAAATAAGTTCATGTGTCTTTAAAGCTTTTCAATTTATGCCATTCTAAGTGAAATACAAAGCTGCTTATCTTTGAGAACATAATCATACTTCAAAAGAGAAATATGTGCTTTTACTATTTTTATTAAACCATTTAAATAGGAAAACAATGATAAAGTTTAAATTCTGAAAATAGTTTGATTTACATTTGATACTAGAATATGTCACATAGTATTTCCATTATATTTACTTCTTGTCTCAAGTTGGGTATTTCTTAAGCTACCAGTCTGAGCACTTTAATGAACTATTTTTAATATTCCTAACAGATTGAATACAATTAATATGAGATTAACACTTCTCACTTTACTGAGAAAGCAAACCAAACCAAAACAAAACAAAATAGTGTTTCGGGTTATCCAAAAGATCTAAGTCACTGCAGAACCACCACCAATTCTTTCGCTGAGTGAGATTATCATGAAATACTTCATAGGAATTCAAAGCACACAATAACTCTGCCTGATATAACTAAAGTCTGTGTGAATATGAATATCAACTTCTAACACATAAATAGTCCACTAAAAAATGCAGTGGCACTTTTCTTTCTTTTTATGACTGCTTAGGTGGTCCATACATCTGACATCTTAAATGTCAAGAAGGAGTAAGTGAGGAATGAATGATATGCCTCACGTATATCTTGTACTTTTCACTACAGGACTCAAAGGGTTAGGTTTTATCTGACATCTGAGAACAAAAATGTGCTATCTGCTCAAAGTTCCATGCGTAGGTTTCTGGTTGTGGTGTATAAATTGTGTATGTTGATATTAAAAAATCAAATTTCTATTTAATGGGTCCTCTCACATACATTCCTAATCACATGACTACTCTGTTTCCAGCTCGGAAGCTCTAACAAAAATATATCCTTCTGAAATTATTTTCTAAAATTAAAAACTGCAACAATCCAACATTAAGGTGATGTATATAACTTAAAATGTCTTTAATCCTGTTTCATCTACCTAAGTTTTGGCTTGGACTTTGGTGAGATGGAAGAATAAAGATCACACCTGCAATAGAATGACAGACCTGTATTTCTGAAAGATAGTGACTATTTACTGGCAGCAAATTGTCTGAATTCTCATTCTTTCTGCACATTTCTTCTCCTTCCTAAAATTTTCTTCTTGAGCCACAAGTATCTCAGTTACCTGATCCTAAAGCTCCACAAAGATCTACTCGAGTCATATGAGATCTAGTCTCCTTGGAGGGCAGCGATCACAAAGAGCTACTGCTGGATAGCTTCCGGAAGCTGCTCCCTTCATGATGCATATGGTCCACCTTTCTGCTAATACTAAAATTCTGGGTGCTTTTAAAAATTCTCTCACTTGTTTCTGACCTTGGATTTCTTGTCTGTGGAAGACCAGTTTGAAACAAAGTACCAAAGAAAGGGAATACTGATGGTTTTCATGGACAGTAACGTAAGAGGTAATGATGGAAACTTTAAAAACAATATGAAAGGCCTGGGAAAAGGGTCTCCAAGCATGGAGAAATACTTCTCAAGATCATATTGCCTCCCTTTCCTCTTATTTTTCTAGACACACTTTTCATATGATACCTTAAAAATCCCATTAAGTCGATACTACTGCATGCCAAAAGTCTAGCCTGACTATATTTCAAATGATATACCATTAAATTATACAGCTGATTCTTTTAACAAAAAAATTCCTAAGAATGACATATTTTCTCTAGAAACCCTTTGGACCCTGTATTTTTGTAACCCCAAGACCTGTTATAGTTTGGTTGTCAATTACTATCCAGATTCTGCATATAGAGAAATAAACAGCTGGTGACAATATCCTAAGCCCTATGCAAGAAATTAGTCCTTAATGGAAGACTGACACTGATATTTAATGATGATGGAAAACATAAATGCTTTAGCATATAACTGATATGACTTGTGTGAAGGCTTTAATTTTTTCCTGCTATAACATGTGTAAGTGGATGTTCAAATAACTATTATGCACAGGTGGCAAGCTGGTTTCCTAATGCTGGTGGGTCAAAAAATATAAATGTATAAAGAAAAAGGGATTAAAAAATAGGTGGGGGAGGGGTTTCCTTCAAATGGATGGAACCCATTCTTTTGAAAGAAAACTCCCCTCTTACCTTGGTCCTGGAGCTGGTTAGTTCTCCTCTGTCCTCCTCCTAGGGGAGAAATACCCAAAGTTAAACAATAATAGAACATGGTCTTGTATTAAAGTCAAGTTCTGTTCTGGCCAACCCCTTCCTCAGGTCTCACAAGACACTACCAACTGTCTGATATACTGGGTGTTCATTGAATTGAACTGAAAATCCCTGCTAAGGATTAAGCCAAAGGGGAATGAAGACCCGCTGTGTAAGGGGGTAAAACTGCTTTTTTGTCCATCTGTTTTGTCAGAGCTCCAATAAACTGAAGACTGAGAGCAGGAAAATTCATGGAAGGGCAGGGCTTGGGTAATTTTATTAGCTGGAGTAAATCATGGAAGCTGTATTGTGGGGAGCACATGGAGTTCCTTAGGGAGAAAGAGGCATGCAGTGGTGTTCTCAACCCATTTCCTTGATGTTTTTCATGTTTTTTGAGGGTAAAATAATAGTGCTATAAAAAACACCATGTTTAGAGCAGTACTGCATCTGTAAAAACAAAAAATATGTAAAGGGTCATTAGATGGGAGGATTAGGACAAAGTCTGGGAGAGAGGTATTATCAGAAACCATACGGTTATTTTTTTCAAAACAGGGAGTCAGAGGTAGGATAAAGATGGGATCTTTTTTTCCTTAATGTATCTCTATCTAAGACTCCTGGTGTCTTTGGAGAGAAACAAAGCAGCACAGGGAAAGGAGCATGGATTCGGGAATTAGACATAATGGGCTCCTAGTCCAGCTCTGTCGCATAGCAACTCTTTGATTTGAGTTCTAGTGGCGTTGTCAGCCCAGACCAAAACAGGAGACCAGTAATAGAACATGAAGCTGTAGGGCAAAATAGATTCGTATGCATGTTGTGCCTGGTATATAGTAGTTATTAAAGTTTATTTTCTTTTCATTTATATGGTCTCTGATATGGTCTTTTCTTATTGGAATTACTTCATCTCTTTAGAGGCTACTGTCTAATTAACTGAGCTTAGAGTCAGTTCCTAGTTACCCTTTGGCATAATTTTAGAGATAGTGACTGGCTCCCATTAAATAATCAAATACCAGACAATTGATTGAATTCCATGAGACACGAAGGAAAGTGGAGACCAAGAATGAGCCTGAACCCATACAAGATCATGTGCTATTGTTGTTTAACTTTGGGTAACTTATTAAAATTCTTTATCAAGTAAAATGACATCAGGTGAGAAAATGGATGCACTTTGGAACCTCGGATTGTCACGATATATTCCAGAGACGTCAAAATGAAGGATGTTGTAATCATTACTCTAATGGCCATTATGAAAATGTGCAGGGAAAAAACACTGTATGGCAGATTCTATCTTATATATCTATCTCTATTACCATTTGTTTAGCGGTGGATTCACCTATGAACTACAAATACCTTAACGTTACATGACATAAACATGGTATAATAAAACTCCAACTACACACGTGTTTTCCCTCATGTTCTTCTTTGGGAACTTCATTCATTATTTTTCATGAATATTCTAAAAATGGCTATTTTGACAAACCAGCTTTTTATCCACTAAACTCTATAAATTCTGAAGACTATATACAAAAATAGAGCATTTCCTTCTTTTCTGAAACAAATACATTTGGACATTGTAAAGCTATGCTATAAATGGAAAAAAGTAAATTGCTTTTTATGAAACACCACCTTCATTCATGGAAATCACTTAAATGACAGTTTTGAAGGAAATATCTTTATATTTCAAAATGATCTGAGAATCTACGAATAAGAACAACTGTAGGTGTGCTGCCTGGGCTGGGTAAAATTACAGTGACTGTGCAGTCCTCCCACTTCAGGGCATAAACTGATTGCTATTTGTGATGAAGAGAAAAGTGAAAGAGGAAATTAAGTAGCAGTGAAGTCGTTGGGGTCACCAATGGTGCCCTTCAAAACTGCCTTCCCAACTATCACCCACTGAGTCATCATGAGTATCCACGTTACATGGATCAATTGTTATCATATCCAGATAAGGCAGTATGTATTTTCTTCTATCAAAAAAATATCAAAGCAAGTCCTTTTACATGCAATTGCTTTCCTTTTGCTGTTTTAGTCCTGCTTTTATAATCCAATGAATTTTGTTAAATCTGTAGCTTGTCAAAAGTTTGATGTCAGTATATAATTTTGAGTATCTGTATCTGTAGGTGTCCAAGACCTGCGTCTATCTCCAGCTCTTTGGTTCTTAGTTAAGTACGTCCCCTCAACACCTGTCTATTTCACCGTGTACACAGACTGCAATAAAAGAAGCTATTTAACTGAAGAAGTGACCAAACCAGATGAGCTTCTATTGAGGTTCTGGGAATGAATTTTCCCCCAGTCCATTTATTAAGTGTCTGCGACTTCAAAGAGGCATGAGAAAATTCTTTGGTTGTTTTGCTAAAGACAGTCCATCGTGTGATTCAGAATCTCAGACTCTCCAAGAGGGAAGGGAATTTAGGTGTCACTGCCAGTGTATTTATGAGATGTGAGAATCCCTTCTCTTTCTACTTGAACAACTCTGATATTGGGGATCACAGCCAATTTCCCCTTATTGTTTTTGTCGTAAATCTTACTTTGTGCTGACCTGAAATTGACCTCTGTGTAATATTTTTCGACTTAACAAGAATTTATTTAGTTTTTGAAATCAATGAAACGCTAGGGTTTCTTGAGTTTGGTACAGGTATTTTCAGTATGTCTTGAAATGATCAATGTTTCTATAACTGCAGTACGGAAGAATCCCATAAACTGTGTAGTAAGTTTTCAAGGTAAACTATTTGTATGAAAAAGTTCTTTTATGTTCTTTCTGCATAAGAGCACTGGAGAGAGCCAGATGATCTCCATTCTAGTTTCAGCTGTGGGGCTGTGGGCAAGTCACTTAGCGCCTTTGATTTATGATGTTTCCCTCTGTAACAAAATGACATCATAAGAGGGTTAAAAAGAACAAGTAAAACAACGTATGTGGAACTAGTTTGAAAGCGATGAGACTGTACTGTTGCTATTATTGTTTTACTTAAGAGATACGCTGCTCAGTAATTTTGAAGTTCTATACTAAGGCACATTTAAACATCCCATTTTTAAAAGTGAGCAAATTATAAAGAACATTAAACGAATGACATATTAACTGATTCTTTACCTTATGCAGTATGATCATTGCCGTATCATTTAACAATAAGTTATTCTTTTTAGCCTACACCCTCTACTTTTTACTCTGGGAGGCAATCTCAAGTCTGTTTTTCTTGGATCCTATTTACTTCTAATTAACTTCAACTAGCCTTAACCATAAGCCAAAGATTAGGGTACTGATTTAGGGCTCGGCATACTTGGTTTCATTTTAAGTTTTCTATTTCTCATGCTTTTTAAAAAAATTTTGTTTCCATGCTCAAGGCACTGGTAGAGCAGGTGTACTTGCTGATAATGTTTTTATGTATTTTTTGTGGTCTAGTTGCAAGTGCCTGAAAAGAGGGGCTGAGGATCAGATGATACCTTCCTTCTCTTCGTTACTAATAGGATTCTGGCCTGTTACCACATCATAAAGGATATCCACAAGCTGCATAGTTGTCAGCCTCAAATATGAAACAGCTAGGATTCTATAATAGCAGACCTTGGAGATAGCTCTGAACAGTATTTATAGTCTTCTATGTGGTGAGGCAACAGTGGAGAGGGAGCCATACACTTCTATATTTTCTTTCAAAGTGAGGAGCTGTTTTGCGTCATATTTGTTTGATCGACCCCAATTTAATTCTTATTTTGCCCAACCCCCAAATATTTAACTCTTAGAGAAAACATTGAATTTTAACATTTTATGTAAAAAATTATCTGTGCATCAATGTCTTTATTCCCTGAAAAAAAATAGTAAGCGACATAAAGTCTAGTCTATTTCAACCTGATGTGATATGACTTTGTGCACGGTCAGTGGTACTTGAAATGATAGAGTTCTCCCACCCCTTGGGGTTGTATACTTTGAAAGGCAGAGCTCAGGCTAGGATTCTTTTTTCTGTCTTAATTTCTCTTCATTGTGGAGTTGTGGGATGTCACAGGACCATCCTGAAAATGGTTTCACAAATTTTTTGAAAGTGTATTTCTTTCTGTAAATAAGTCCTAACAATGATTTTTAGGTTTTCAGAAAGTATGGAATCTGTCCATTGAGAATAAACTACTTTTAATCATGAATAAGACTTTTCTGATATCATGGAGATAAACAATGTGTTCACAGTATTTGTAACTTCTGTTAGTATGATTTTTATTTACAAGATATTCTCTTACTCAATATAATGCTTGTTTCTGAGAAGGCTTGGGGCCAGGGCTATGTATTTGGAGGGTCAAATGGAAATTTTTCTATGCAGATGTTGCCAGGGGCATGTGATACTGTTTGTGGTAACGCTTTCTCAAAATGTCATTTCATTCTGAAAACAAGAGTTATAGGACTGAATAATTTTGGAAAGAAGAAACATTAAAATAAATAAGTTACAGTTTCTCATTCCTAGCTGAATTAAAATAGAATATAATTTTAAACCAGATTATTTGCTATTTTCCAGTTCATTCCAAAGGAATGCCAAGCTGGTGTATCTTCCTTTTGTTAAATGTGAATCATAAACCAGCGCAATCTTGGCTGATATTATCTTTAGAGACAAAAGGAAGCTAACAATGTCGAGAGTGGTGGATGAGTGGCGTCCTGTATGCTACGTTGAAACAAATGGGTACATTTTCATTTTTATGGAAACCATTATTTAGTTACGATGTCCTAAGCAGATGTTTATCATTAGTATAAAACTGCAGTAAAGCATCATCATATAGAATTCTACATTTAGGGGCATATTGCATCTCCACAATAAAGTGAACTTTATAGTACTTTATTACAGGTATTTTGGAGTTTAGTGATAGATCTGATTATCAACTCTCTCCAAAGTCTTGTGTGTGTGTGTGAGTCTGAAATATTACTACATGTCTAATTATTCCAAGTTTAAAGAGCCTTGCCTTCCCTCTTTTCTGCAGTCCCTCCCCATCTTACTTCCATGCTCTCAGCTACGAGGGTCCTGGGACAGTAAGGGGTAGGAATCTGCTACAGCATGATTATAATGCTCTTCTTGCTCCTACCGAACTGCTCAGGGTAGTAAGAGTTATGATCTCTCTGAGGATTCTAATGGTTCCTTCCCCTGCAGCAGCCCGTGCTGACCTCCCCAGGTTATTCCCTTCCTGGTAGCCTTTCCTTTAGGGAGGTAAGGGTGGAGAACAGGAACAGTGCCCACAAGTGACAACCAAAAAACCCTCTCATTTGTCCTTGCTGCTGTTCTGAGGATAAACAACAGCTGCTCCAAAGTAAATACAGGCAACTTTATAACTAAACTTCAAGGGCACTTGCTCTCTGTACTCGGCATGGTCCTACAGCCCGAGGTCCTTTGGGAAGAAAGTTGATCTGACACATTTTCCTTACTAATTGAGCATAGACAGGGCCAAAGAGCAGCTCTGTAGCTGTGGTCAGAAGCTACGCTATGCACAGCAGGAAAAAAAACAACCTCTTATTTTGGAGAATTTAAATACAGGTCCAGAGAATGCTGAGTATGAGGAAACAGATGCAAATTCAAGAGAAAGGGAACAGTACTCAGATGTACTGTAACTACTGCTAAGGGTGGGCAGGTCCCGTCCTCCACACACGGACCGCACGCAGACATCAGCTCTTTCCCTTTGATCTGAATTCAGCACCACGGCGACATCATGAAATTGTCTTAGTGTCCTTTCCTGTCATGGGAGTGAAGGCGTCTTATGACTGCCTGCACACCCCATCTACTCATGCTTGCCGGGCAGGGCTGGGCAGGCTGAAAGCCCGAGTGGGTATTTCTCTGGTGCAGATGTGTGTCCTATTGCTCAGATATTAAATGTAAGCAGCATACCCATTTATTGGGCCACTCTAACATCCGATTCAATATAAAAGCAGAAACAGCTGCTCCAGGAAGTCTTAACTTCTGCTGCTCTTGCTATTTTCCCACCTCTAGGATTCTTGTTCGGTAAGCTGCCTTTCCATCCCTTTTCCCCACCCTCAATCCTCTTATTCTGGAGATCCTTTCAGATACTTTGCTTCGGCACCTGGACTTCATCCTCTCCCTAAGTCATCTTAGTGGTGCCTCCTTCTAGACTTCCATACTGCTGGCTGGCACCCTTGGCGGGCGTGTCTCCGGCTGGCCAGCTTTAGTTCTGCAGAAAGCACGGCTGGGCTTCCGCGCCGTCACAGAAACGGGGATCCAAACACACTGACCTCTCACACACTTGCTCTGTTGTTCCTTTGTGACCCCTTTTTAACATGAGCACTAGCGCTACAATGGCTTCTGGAAACCATTCTTCAGAGGGAGATGATCCGATCCGTAGAGAGAAAGGACATGATCTGGAACCTGCCAGCTACCAGACTTACTAAGAGGAAACACTTAAATGCACTGCTAATGTAGAGATAAGTCCATCTACAGCACATTTAGTCCATATCAGATCATGAACTTTGGTTTTAGATACAACTTTGTTTTCTAAATACACTTGGCAGGTGTGTAGGGTCAAGGCTGCCTGACTCAGTTGGCTCTAAGTTCTGCACTCACATTAGTTGCATGTTGTCACTGAATTAATTTGAATTTTACAGGTGATAGGTATCATATTTGAAGATTATCTTTGTAGAATTTGTTACAAGGCAATCAATTGTGGGATTAAAAAACAACGGTTTGGAGTTCAGGTTTTTCTTAGAGCTGTCAGAAGTGACATTAGCCTTCGAGCTCTCATCAAGTGAGGTTGTGAGGGCTTAAACTGCGAAATTTCTTTTGTAGCAGTTTTATCTTGTTAAGTTTAGTCCTCTTTGAAGTGGTAGAAACTGAAATGGCCACAAATCACCCACGTTCTCAAGCAGTTTACTAACATACAGCTTCTAAGTGTAGTGCCGAGGGGCATGCAGCTAAGCACTGAATTTAGAAACTTTCCAAACTGGTGTTACCTGCGGCAGCCAGAAAACATCCCAGGGTGAATGACTTGAAAAGCACCTGTTAAGTTCTCAGTTGAAACCCAGCAGCCATCTACTGAATGAACTGGCAAGTAAATGAAGGCAAATCATTTTTTTTTTCCTAGCAGGAAGAGTGTCTAAATTGTATAGTGCCTGGTGAATTTTAAAGAAATGCAGAAAAATGCAAAAATTTTTTCCTCTTCAAGGGGAGCTGTAATTTCAACTATCCTTTAATTGTAATAAAGAGCTAAATGAAAAATCTAGAATTTTCAAATGGCAGTGGAAAATTTTATGCTTCCTACTGTATTCAACATCTAGAAGGGAAGGTAACAGTGTATGGGTTCTAAAGGGGATTATTTTCCCCTAGGACACATGGAGCATTGATATGCTTCCCATGTGACATTTCAGTTTCTGAATGCAAAATACTTGCTACCCACAATAAATATCAGCATCTGTAATAGCAAATTGGGTGTTTTAAGCATATCACAATCAGGGGGATTTGTGTGTGCTTGTGTATGCTGACAGGGGCAATTTTTTTTCTGTGTATGTGTTTTCTAATCCCTAGCCCACAAACTATGTTCTAAAACATAATGGGATCACAAAAATGAAATCATCTGTACCATCTTTTAATATGGCACCAAGAAAAATGAAGAATATTCATAAGCAAAAAAATGCCTCTTAATAGTTAAAATTCTAAAAAGTATTTGTGCACTAACCTACTGCAACTCATTTCCAGAAGACATGTGAAAAGTTTATTTACTTGAGGCAAATGTTGTGCAGTAATAAGTCCTTGCTTTAAATTTCTGTACTTTTATGTGTTTCTAGTATCTACATTAAGCAGTAACAGCTGACTTGTTACTAACATCAAAAGTAGACTATTGATGTTATTCACACACACAGCATTCAGCAAACTCCTTTCAAAAACTTCCAAATACACCTAAACTGATGACTAAATATGTCTCACAAATTTTAAACTGGAAAGTGGTTCCTTAAGGATGATATATTTTTCATAAATGAATTTGAATATTAAGTTTAATACATCTGCCCTAACAAACCTTCCAGAGTGTAAGAAACAACTTGGCATAGGGAGAACAGACCTCTCTCTACCCTGATACAAACTCTTGGGCCAAGTGTCCTACCAGGCCAGTGGTGTGTTAAATGCTGAAAGAAAAAGTGCAATGAAGTGCTTTTTTATTCCCATTCTTAGTGCTTCCTCCCCCTGCCATGCTTTTGCTATGGGACTCCGAGTTGCCTAGTGTAAACTAAGCATGACGCGCCTGGTTTCACAGGACCGGCTCTTGTTGCCATGAGTT
The DNA here is from genome assembly GCA_032199065.1 of Smutsia gigantea. Classification (NCBI taxonomy): domain Eukaryota; kingdom Metazoa; phylum Chordata; class Mammalia; order Pholidota; family Manidae; genus Smutsia; species Smutsia gigantea. The sequence goes on from JAVSCE010011181.1 coordinate 70,990, forward strand.
CTTGCGACTGGGCATCGACAAGGCCAACTGGGCCTCATTTTTTCCAGATCTCAACTACTAATCAAGTTCTTTTGGAACTGTTTTCTTTTGAAATGTCATTTTTTTCTTTTTTTTTTTTTGTGACAGAGCATTTGTCTTATTTTAGGCATGGTCCCACAAACATCTTTACAGAAGGCAAAATATGAATGGGAATTATCCAAAAATTTGAATGGGAAGTATAGGAAATGTAGTTGTTTTCTTTTGGCTTCAAACATTAGGGTCAAGTATACGAATCCTTACAAAGGCTGGAAAAGTCTTCACATATGAGGCACTGCTTTGTTCCCTGGAGGTACTTACAGATTCTAGATGCCATGAATATCTTTAAAGGGGATATTCTCATCTAACAACTATTTAATAGTCAGTAAATCTATATCGATTAAAATATGGTTCACTCTAGCCAAAATTTATCAGTTTTATTTATTGCATAGTAAAGTGGAGAGTATAGTAACTAGTATAATTTCGGAAAGATAGTATTTAATAGTAAAGTATACACTTTATTATACAATAAATACTATACTCTAGTACATATCCACGCTATAGTACCATTGATAGTGTTTATAGTAAAGTCAAAATAAAAATACTTTGCCTTTCATCTAAACTTTACATTCCATTGCAATGCCATCTAAGATACATATTTTTAAAATGCCTTTAAAAATCTCTCAGCCAGAGAAAGGCTTTCACAAATGTTTTGGGTTGCCATTGGTGAAGTGATGAGAAGGAAGGTCATGACACTGATAGTAGCATAAATAGCATTGTGCATGTGAAAAGAAGATTCAAGAGAAATATCAAGGTATGGAGGTAGTTGAGAACTACTATGAAAGAAGAGACTTTACCTTTTTATTTCACAGTAAGAGCTTAAAATTCTTTTAAAGGTAACTTTGAGGAATAAATAACAATGTCAGTAGGGTTTAAGTTCTTTCACTCATTGATATTTATAGTTTGTAGGTATTATTTCCCTATAATTGCTTCCCTTTTTTATATTAGAAGCTATTGATGCTAAGTTTAACAGCAACAGCATTAGTATACATGGCATCATTCTATCACCTAAAAATTGGAGAATCTATGTCAAAGTACCAATAAACCAATAATTTCTGAGTTTAATTATTGGCCTTCTGTAACTGAGAACTTTTTTTAAAAATGCTTTTTTTAAAAAAACAGAGCAATGGTTTTTAACATTTCACTGTATATGCCTAGCAAACACTAGTTTGAAATAAAATTCCTGAATAAACACTGTTGTAGTGTTTTTTTACCCCAATCACAGATACGCTGTCTGTGACGATCCTTGGGGCTACATTAAAGCCCCAAGTCCTTTCTATTCTGATTGTATATCATATTCTTCTTTTTGTCTGTGACACTTACTCTGAAACATTTTGACCAAACAGCAAGGTTCAGAAATTTAAAACTCTCTAGACTAATGTTAGATTGCTAGTCATTTGTCTGCGTTCTCTGGTTAAGCTCGCATAGAAGGAAAGGCTACTGTTTTCTTTGCTCATGTTGCCTAATGACTCAAAACAGCAGAGTTGGTGAGAAAGCAATAGTTAATGTCAATGAAACACAAGTCTCACTGTGTCCAGAACTACTAACCTGAAGACCTGGGTAAAAAATCCCTGTAGGAAAACAGACTTAGTCTCTACTGAACAAATACAGCAGAAAAGTTTCAAGAACACTTGTGCATGCAAACCTTCTGGGTCCTGCTCTGATGAATGCTATTATTTTGAATTTTCTTCCACAAACTAAATCATTTATACATTTATTAGTCCATCTCTATATTAGTTTGTCTCTTTTGAAACCAAAGGATCCTAATGGAATCAGATAAGACTTTAAGCTTAACGAGCCTCCTGCTTAGCTGGGCTGGGGGTGGGGGAGGTAGGGTGGGGATAAGGTGAATGCTGGTTAGCTTTCAGCACCCTTCCAGTGTTCCCAAAGAGAGGGCAGGATGACTGTGGTTTTGGCATGCAGGGGCCAGCTTGCTCAGGAAATTGTGGCATGTATAAAACAAAGCACATAAACAAATTCTCCATCCAGGAAGCTGAGTTTAACAATTGCCTCATTAACAAGATTCAGGGAAGGACAGGAAAAGAGGGGGAAGCCACTAGCTGATTATTATACAGTTCTAGACAGATGAAGCCCTTCAGTTTCTCCCCAAACAATCCCTGTAGTGTGGATTTGACAAAGTGGCACATTTAAGACGGAACTCTCTCTTGCCATCAATGGGGGTCAGACGCACCCGTATCTGAGGGCCAGATTCAGTCCCCGAACTTGACTTTATCAGTAGACACAAGACAGAGGACAAGGAAGCTACATGCACACAGAACTCATTAAGAGCAAAAGCGACATTGGGTGAATATAATCAATAGTCTGAACTCTGATCTACATATCAGCCACCATTGCTTTCTCCCTTTCTATTTCTTTTAAATTATTTACACTAAAGTGCTCCCATACTGCTACTTCAGAAGAGACTTACTGGCTACTTGGCCTCACTGAAATAACGTATTTCTCACATTGTGTCACACAAAATATACTCTCAAAGACCAAACATCCTGTTGCCAGTTTAAGTTTCTAAATGGGTGAAATCCTTTTGGGTAAAATTTTACCATGGATAATTTATTTGTTTGGCTTTCTCCCTGCACATTTCTTCAGTTTCAGGTGGAAAGAATGTTCAAATAAGCCTGATTTCAGAATTGCCAAAGTCCATACGGAAATTTGTCTTTACTGGGTCTATCTCCTTTTAAAATTGTCCCATCTGAACATATCATAAAATCCCTCACTAATTACCATGTTGCCTGGAAACACAAAATACCGGTTTAACAGGGCCTTTCTGGAACTAGTATTGATTTCTTATGTCTGTCTCAACCCCGCCCCCAGCCAACACACACCCCCAATCCACACTGCAGTTCCCTTTTTGGAACCAATGAGGACAATCACATGATTTTTATATTATTTTCATGCCTACTGGGCAATAGTGTGAGGTTCATTACCTTCATTTTCCAAAGGCTTACCAGAGACATCATTTTTCAAGACCAGGTTCTTGGTTAAGTCCTTTAGCAAAGATTCTGATTCCTTCTTGAATCTGTGCTTTGTATGAATCTCTCCTAAACAACACTGAGACCAGAGTAATTTGTCAGTTGTCACTTTTGACTCTGGCTTTTCTGTAGCCCCGGCAATTTAGCAACAACTTTTATTGCTTAAGGAAAATAGGAAATTCTGCCTCCTGGACATAAACATGTGAATTCTCTATGTCCAGGACCAAAAGGGTGAAAAGGGCAGATTTTACCAATATTTCCTTAAGAATGAGAGTCTCACTTGTAACACATGAAGATTATTGTCCACATGTGTAAACCTTTGCTCGTGAATCACATTTGAGGGGTCTATGTGTGAACCACTTTGGATTGTCATTGGATCTAATTTTACAGAGCTTACTTATATCATACTCCCTTTGCAACAGGTGAGAGTGTGACCTGAGTAAGCGCCATAAAATCAGAGCCCAGGTTCCCTCTGATGATCACATTTATGCACAGATGTGATTACAAAGTTAGCACCAGCACACCCTTCAGTTAATCTAAAATATAATGACACCATAAAAAATGAAATGTCGAAATGGAAAAAAAAGTGTTTTGCTAAGAAGAGGTTGATTTGTTCTTACTCAGAAACTCATAGGTATACTTTTAAAAAATAATGATAAAATGTAGAATTATTACTGACACAATGGAAGCGTAGATTTTAGTGACCAACAAAAGTCGATGAGATATAGAAGCATACGCTACCCATGTTTTAGGCCCACTGGAAGCAGCTAGTGTTCAACCAGTTTGGTTTTTATATGGCCTTAAAAGATATATGTCAACTATGATTGATTATTCTAAAATTAAAAAAAAAAACCACCTGATTGTTGACTGAAAAAAAAAAATGAAATGGAGAAAAAGAAAACAAAAAACATACCATGTTCACACACAAAACAAAATAATTCTCTCAGGGACATCAGGGAAGGTGGAATACTATAACAACACATGTTATATTGTTATACTATTCCACCCACCTTAATGAGGAACCCTTGGGCGTTGCTACTCCATAGCCTTTCGAATCCAGATTTCCTCCCACTTTCATCGTGTCACACGGCTTTCGTTGCTCAATGTATTCATTCATGGTGGACTCCAGGAGAAAGGCAAATTTGCCCTTGGATTTGCGGACACGAGCTACTCCCTCAGCTGTTGTCCTAGTGAACACCGACGGCTCTGCTGATCTCATGTAGGTCCACATCTTTTCATACACTGCTATTTTTGATCTCTGGAGGAAATTAAAATAAAATTAAATACAGGAAAGAAAGGAACAAAATATTAATATTGACCAAACCAAGACAAGGATAAAGCCTTTTAGTTCCTTTCCACGGCCCTCTAACTCCAATTTGCCATAAACACATTTTTCTTTTCCAGTTAGAAAACTGACCTTTACGACTGTTTAAGGAAATCACTGAAAATGACAGATGCTTAAAAGTGGTATTTGAAGAAGCTGGTACCTGTTGTTATAATTACCTTACCCAATTGCTTAAAGAAAAATGTATTATATTTTAAAATGTAGAATGCCATAAAGCAAGTTGAACATTTCGAATCAATGTTTTATATCACATTCATGGTAAACTTGAAAAGGAGCAGATAAGATTTGATTTCAGTTCTGTAAAATAACTTTTAATACTGTACTAGAATCAAAAAGAGAGTTGTTATATTGTTTTATTTCTATCGTTTTTTATGCTTCAAAGTTTTAATGAAAACCATTCTAATAACATGTATACAAAATATCTGCACCAAGACAGTAGTCCAGCACCAAAGGAGAGTAATCACTGTCATTTAAGAACCAAATCTTCCTAACACTAGGAAAAGAAACATTAACAGCCCTAAGAATCAAACTCTAGGCCTACCAAAACATTTTCAGACTTTTTCTAACCAAATCCCCAACTAGAACATATATTAAACTTTAAAGAGAAGTGATTTCTGTTTTACTGCTTTATATTTTGGAGAGTTAGTCTCTCTAATCCCCTGACTTCAGGCAAGAAACATTTATTTTTATCCATTTTGTCTCTATTACATTACTCCCACTACTTAACTTACCCAGATCCTTTTGCTGGTATTTACAATCCATATCAGAATTTTTTCATCCCTATAGCAATTTTAAATGTAAAATATATCCAAATGAACTCAAATACCCCCAAAGGATATATTTAATAACATAGGAAAGCCTGAATCCTGTTTGATGTTTGACAAGATATGATACACACAGACTTTTATCTGGTGCAATTGCATTTTTTCAATAACAAGATGCTGCAATTTTGCATCTGGATCCAAATAAAAAGTAATGGAGACCTCATTCAGACTTAAATCTATGCATGAGGCCAAATCTTGAGTAGCATGTGTATTTATTATATTGATCTCCCTTTGTTAACCAGAATATAGAATCCAACAAGAAGATCTTAAATAATCAAGAAATATCTCGAATAGCAAATTTAAGAATATACATTTTTGGGCAAAAGCAAATTTGTCCGTTCAGGCGGACAAAGAAAAGAAATCGATAAAAGTGGTATTCAAAATTTTGGTTTCATAAGATGGGAATTTAGTAATCAATAAACCTATAGACTAAACCACACAGTAAAGAGGTTTACACACTTGAACACCAAAAACAACCCCAGATATTTCACATGTATATTCAAATGGTAGTAAATATCAAGGTGGGAAACAGACATTTTATAGTGCCCTCTGAAATGTTTTTGCATTATTAGGACTTCAGAATATCTCATGATATAGAGATTATGATGTGCGTGTTCAGGTAATCACAGCTTACTTCTTGCTACAGAAGTCCTCACATTAGGGAATACCATACCAACACAATTCAGTGGCAAAGATTTTATGTGATTACAGGGCAGAAGAGTGTTTGGATTCATAACCCCCAACTGTGGGATCCCCAAGAAAGGCTGCATTTGCCCTCTCATTCATTTAATCTCTACTATCCCTAAAAATAAACCTCTCTTCCAGAGAACTCTTCCATTTTTTGGTGAGTTCCAATTTGTGAAAATTATGAAGTCCCTGGATCACTTGATACAGATCACCCTTAAATATCTGTTCTGATAATTTCATTTCAGTGACGTGTTGGTAAACAGCATCCTTTAGGCATAAGTCAACTTTGAAAATATACTGATGATTTTCACCCAAAAGGTATAGAGGTCCACATGCACTGTGTGCTTCATTTATGTATACTGATGACAAGAGAAGCAATAAAATCTGAGTGTTACTTTAATTGAAAATTTTGCTGAGTTTTTTTAAGAATAAGGGTCATGCTAGTTACTTGACAATTTTTCATTTACTATTCATTATCTTATTAAAGGAACAGAGGATAGTTAAACAAAACTAACATAGCAAAATGGAAAAAATTAATTTTTAGGGCTTGGTAATTATGAAGATAATTTAAGTATAGAATGCAAAATAATATTCAAACAAATGATTCCTTTTTAAAGGAATAAAGAATCTCTAGATAACTGATATTTTTTAGAAGTTCATTCCTATTTCCGTATTTGTTTCAATATATTGAATTACATATACCTTAAGTGCAAAAGAAGTTAAATTAATTCCTTTAACATTCAGAAGAAAGAGAAATCCATAGGATAGTTGTGCTATACTCAGCAGGCCTTAGGTAAGTAGAAATTGTAAGATACAGACTCCCAGTGGAAAATAAAGGAGTGATGAAAACAATTTTTTAGGGGAAAAATTTAGACAGTTTGTCACTCCCTTAATGTTTAGAAATTCTGATTCTGATTTAAAGAGTTATGACTTAGATAAGATGACAGCCACATGGTGAAAGTGTGGTTGGGGGACTCCAGAGGTCAAGGATGGGGAATAACATCCCTGTGTCTATCTGTGACTGCGAGGGGGTGTTTGTTAAGGGATGAGGACAAACAAATCTTTACAATTTGTTGAAAGAGGATAAAATGAGGATGTTTCTGCAGAGCCAGCAAACTCAGAAATATAGTGATAATGGGATTTTTAAGTCCTTAAAATGTTTAATTGTGATACCTACTTAAGATCAGGTTTGGGGAGTGAATATGCTCAAGGTAGTTAGCAAAGACAACATAAAAATTATTCATTAAAATTAATGTCAGATTTGTTCCATCTTTATTGTGAAACTCAATATATAGGAAACTATCAGATTTAAAGCACTATATTATTAATTTAAAATAATTTTTGGAGTTTTAAAAATGCTGTCCTTTTAATTTCTGAAAAATGAACTATTCTGCTATTTCTGCTTTTAAGAGAACACATGTACAAATGTCATGCATTATAGCAATGTTTTCATTGTTATCAGGTGAATTATTTCCCACTTCTAGTAGCTTATATAGCAAGACTGATGTTCTAATAAGAGCTCATCAATGCACTATTTGATAATATTATAAGCTCTGAGATAGTAATCCAACTTATTTATGCATTCATGATTTCACTGATGACTGAAACAGGCACAGGATAAAATCTGCACTGAAATGGAAATCAGTATGTTCAAATCAGGAGTATAATAGTATGGAAGTACCTGAACAGTAAAGCTGTCATTAAGTGACAAGTACAAACTTTCTTTAAACGCCTCTTTGTTTATGCTTAACAAGGTGTACGGACATGAAACATATCAAGTTTCAGGGGGCAAAACAAGGCAACAGTTGAATTTGGCTGTAATTTTCCCTATGGCCTAGTTCTTTTTCCAGTTGATGATAAGCGACATTTTTTGAAGTGCTGAGTACAGGTCACTGCCTGGGGCAGTGTAGTGGAGCTGATAGATGTACCATTTCTGTGTTCCTATGAGAAAACATTTCTGACAAGTACAAAAATACCCTTCACATTCTGTTTCCTCACCCCATCAGACAAATGTTTTATTTAAACCAGGTCATCATCTATGGGAGAGGAAGGAGAACACGGTGAAGAAAAGCAATGAGATTTTTATCAGAGAACCCAAATTTAGGCATTCCTGAAAGTGTGCTGCCAGGGAACATTTTCTTTTACCATTAGAGGTCAGACTGTTCTGCAATAATAAATACCTATACTTATAAAAATCTTTCAATTTTAAAATTGATGTGGCTGGGAGAGAAAGGAAATGGCAGGCTGATGGCGCAGGCTGTGTGGGAGGCTCTGTGAATCCAGCCAGCAGCTTCTCTTGTGCCTGTATTTCTTACCAATATATTCTCTTACTACCTCACCAGTTTTTAGAACCTGAGCCATTAAAAAAAACTCTTAAAAGATTAGAAGTAAACATTTTCACAGTGCTTGATACCAAAGAGCTTTACAGTGAAGTTACTTTCAAATTTTTTTCAGAGATTCAACATGACGTTGCTTTCCCTTGACCACCTGAGGTAGAATGATGAGCCTGAAAATATTTGCCTTATTTACATGAAAAAAAAATCAGTCATCATTTTTCAGTAAAATGCAAGTGATAGCACAAACTTGTACTCTGTTTTGATGTATATATGTAATGGTTTCTAGGCTAAATTTTGCTTACTTTTGGGTGGAAGCAGTTACAAACTTACAGATTTCCAGCAAGGTACTGAAATTATGCTAAAATGTATTACAGCAGTATGTTTCTATTATTAAGTTTTAAAGACTGGGGTGTACTAAGTTTTAAAAATTTGGTCAATTAAGTTTATCCATAGGATATTAATAAAATCTATTGTCATAACTATTATTACACTTTAGAAAAAATCTACAAATATTTTAATTAACTTACGAATTTTATGTTGTGTCTACCAGTAATGCTCCAGATTGTTGACAAGAACATTGTTCATTGTCTGGTTTCTTTGTCAAACAATGCCCAATGATGGGCTTGACAGAATTTTTTAGTGCTTTATTCTTGATTCAGTATTATGTAAACATCTGTAGTATAAAAGGATGTTATAATCAATCTTTTTTAAAAAGATAAATATCTGACTGAAATTCAAGTACATGAAGGTTAAGCCTAGCCTAAGAAGTAGCACATTTTTCTGTTTTAAATTTTCAAGCTGAGTGAGAAAATGATACTTAAAATGAAAATGGAATCTCCAAGTTTATGTATATACACATGAACTTACTTTAAAGGGCTATCGTTATTTTTACACAAAATCTTAGGGAATAGTGAAATATACTTAGTCTTCAAAACAAAGATCCAGTCTTTAAGCAATTAAACATAACATGTCTTCATTATTACCTAGTTAAATATTTATGAAAATGTCTTTTGGACTATTTTTTAACTTATTTTTTTTGGTTCTGAAATCACAAGTGAGCCCTTCTCTCTGATCAGACATTACCAAGTGTACATCTCTGGGTTTACAGAGAACTGGAATAAAAGAAAATCACGGATCAAAAACTTATCCTCATATAGAACAAACAATTAGAAAGAAAACAAAACAACCCCCCCCAACACCTGCCATCCTGATGGCAAGCAAAAGGGAACTTATCCATATGTGAAATGCAATTATATCATTTTGCACAGTTTTATCTGCAAAAGCAGAGAAATCAGCACCAACAAAATACTATTAATGCCTTACAAAGGTGCAGAACTTAACAGTTCTTGCTACCATTATCTTGTAAGAAAGCAGATATCACTGAAGTTCATTGTTATAGAATATTTTATAGAATAATATACCTCATCTAGGTAATACAATCTGCAATTAATGTTGTGGGTTTCAAATGCAGAACGTCAAATGTAGTCTTTAAAAAAGAGGGCTTGCTTGACACTCTTAGCCCCGTACATACATAAATCTAGTCTTGCCAGATACCGTACCATAGCATTATCAACATTGGAGTTTGGGGGATAAATTGTGTTATACCGTTGCTTTAATTACCTTCCTGTTGTTCCTTTTCCCTGGGGAAGGTCTCTCACAATGTGAATAAACTGATCAGTTTTTGCAAATTAAAGTGATAAGATAAAATCAAGGTAGGGGTATTCACATTAAACACAGCAGTTACCATTGTGTCTGCAAAACCTGCAGTAGCTAGAGCCCCTAATAGAATTGTTGGCAAGACTGCCTAAGTGTCAAAATCATAAAAGTTTGTTAGTTGTTCTTTTAACTTACTCTGAAGAATTCTTTCGTTGACCCTGAATCCAACGTTCCATAGGCGATTTCCGTTTGCTTGGCCAGGTCTTCGGCACTTTCTATGGGAGAGACCATCCGCTCAACGGTCAGGAAAGCAGCGAGGTTTGCAGTGTAAGACGATATGATGATGAGAGTGAAGAACCACCACACGCCTCCGACGATGCGACCTGAGAGGGACCTGAACACGGACACGGTGAGGCTCACTGTCCTTTCTCTGACCGGCGCAGAGCAAGGATGGAAATGCCATCAATCACGATTCGTATTTAAAATAACAGGGGTCAAGTATGATTTCCATGTTCTGATTACTCAGAATGATCTAGCCTTTCTGTATAACAGTGTCTTCTACGCTATACTGCATTTACACATAAATGCCCCTGAAAACGTAGAAAACTTGTTTTTTTTTATTGTTGAATCAGCAGCAGTGGGGAGCTTAATGCCTTTCCTTCAGATGCAGAAGAATGCCTACTTAAATTCATTAATAGCCTTCCCCTCTTATATTTTAGCGTCTCTGAAATTAGGATATAGCCTATGATGTATCAAACAGAGCACCACAGTTTACCTCTTGGTGTTGTTTCTCTCTTGGAGGTACATAAAAATAACAATAAATCTCAATGATGGGTGATGTCTTAGATTGGACTCGTGTTGGTAGATGCCTTTCTGACAGAACTTGTATTTCCTGCAGCCAGAGCCCTGCCAGGATGGATGGGATGTGTGATGAAGGGGGCTGGGCCAGATGGAGATCTAGGGCTGGTCTCAAAGTCACCTTAGTTGAGGATTTTTGCTTGTTTGTTTTTTGATATTTCATTTTTGATCTGAGTGGAGGATGAGCTATGTCCTTAAGCATCTTTACATACTAGTATAAATAATGTTTTCTCTGCCACTGCCAACAAGACCCAAAGTGTATGACTCGCAATGTGCCGTGTGACAACATTAAAGTGGATGCTAAACCTAAAAAAAGTTCTCTTTGCACCCTTTCCCCAGCTATCAGGGCGGTGTGGGTGAGTGTAAGTGCAGAGGAAAAGTGAGAATGGAATGAAGGAAACATTCAGGGCATTTTCATAATTGATCTCTCTCACTGGGGACCACCAGACTACTTAAAACTCCTGTGACAAATGGTTTTTAAACACTTTTTTAATGTGAGGAAAAATTTCATATTTTCCATGGCATTTCTAAATGCTTCTTCTTAACCATTGTTACAAAAGTAGCACATGTTGATTTTAACTTAGTATTTGTTTAATCCTGGCTTTAAAAACCATTGCTTGATTTGCTTTGATTTTGTTTCATTTCATTAATTGAGAGTTATTGATTCAGATCCCTATGTTACTGGAATTGGAATATAGGCGCAGGTATAGTTTTCCTGGGTCTTAAGTAACACAAACTGGACTGCGGTACAATGTATCTTTTTAAAGAAAGCATACATTTCTTTCAAAGAATTCATATATTTATGATGTGACTATAAGTCACTATTTAAATTTAATTCTTAGCTTGTCCTATTTAGCTACTTTTTCTATGGAACAAATCTGGTATTTTTCTTTCAACAGGAGATTGGCTGCATTTTTGGCCAACATTAACTGAAAAACGTCTTAGCGGAGTCCAAAGGAAGTGAGCCATGACTCCACAGACACTGAAAAATGTCTCTATTAAACGGACAGAGTTTTCCCTTGCTGACTCTGCCCGCTGCTTCTTGTTTATGTATTGTTATGTAGAACAGTGCATAGCTGGTACCTGCGGTATTGACCCAGGTTTTAGGTAACTCTACGGCAGAAATTTCCCTTAAGTTACATGGGATGTACACTGAGTTCAAAAATAATTTTTAAAATAAACAGCGACAGTAACAAAAACAGCTGATTTTGAGGAGATAAAATGAAAATGAATTCCTATTCTTACAACTTGGGTTTTAGTTTCCACCTGTCAAACCACTGAAGGAAATATAAATACTAAGTGATTTTCTGTGCATTCTGATGAGCGGCAGATGTTACTTTTCCATTGAAAGAGTTCATCTTTATGATGTATCCATGTTTTGTGCTAACTTGGAGAAGTTGGCTATGCATATACTTAGGTTAATTTGGGAACTGCAAGTTTTTTCTGGGTTGCAAGTAATGCTCTGCCTCCAGGAAAACAACATGTAGAAAAGATGCCCTGCACAACACAGGATTACTGGGGAGTTGCTGAGGAACTTGAGAGTTTTGAAACTAACCTGGGTGAAATGTCACATCCTTGCTGCATGAAAGCACCCAGGGAAAACCAGAGGCTGTTAAAGATGCCAAACTCATTGGGAGGCTGGTCGCTGGGTCCCTCTTTTCCATCGTCTGGCTCTTCTGTGTGCCACTCATACGGACTAAACCTGCTAACTAGGAACAAGACCACGCTGACACCAATGTAGGCAAAGACTATGCACATCCAAATCTCATAGGCCAGAGGATCCAAGAAGGAAAACACTCCTGGTTTGGATTTCTGAGGCTTTTTTATCATGATAGATATGCCCAAACTCATGAAGGGCTTAGAGAAGTCAATGACCTCCTCTCGGACCAAAGTGATTGTCAGAGGGGCAATAGCAATCTCTGCTTTCTATAAGAGAAAAGACACATGAAAACACACAGGTTAATGGATTTCATGAAGCAGTTAGCACTGGGTTGATCCACTCAAAGCTAAACAGTTATGCATTCATTCTACATTTTTTTTTGAATGCCAACAATGAATAAGGCCAGTGACAAATACAATGATGAACAGTATATTTGTTTTCATGAGATAATATATCATTTAAATAGCACAAAATATTTTTACTGCTGCTAGTAATTAGATAAGAGGAAAAGAAGCAGGGAAAGAGTAGACATAAATAAAAATAACTTGAATTCAAATAACTGTATTAGTCTTTAAGGATCTGGAACAGTACAGAGGAGGAGACTTAATGGTCTTTCCATATGGCTGAATTTCTGAATTTCTTGGCCAGGATTGTTACTATGTTGCAGCCTTTCCTGTTGGAATGTTGCCATTGATTCATTACTTGCCCACCCCTTAATATTATGAATTGCAAATTTCAAACAGTCCTTTTTTATTCCTTTCGAGTTATGAGAAAACCTATCATAAAGTCTCTGTTTGTAAAGTAGAAGAAACCCATTGTTTGACAACATTTTCCAATTCAGCACACACACAAAAATCTGGAAATTGGCATTTATTTCTTCCTATTCACATACTTTGATTTTCTACTTTCAATTTCTAAAAGATTTTAGGAAGCAGTGAATTCAATTCTGGACACGAGTTTCCATTTTTGTTCAGTGATTTTGAACAACTTTTCTGGGCCCATTTTGTATCTCTAAAATGAGGACAGTTTCTTTCCTGTTTACTTTATTGCATTATTGCTATTATCTATTTTAAAAGCCTTAATGAAGCAATAGTGAGCATTTATTGAGGGATTATGTATCTGTTGCAGACCTAAATATTTTACATAGCCTTTCATTTAACCCTCCCAGCAATCTTATATTTACTGTTGTTTTATAGATGAAACTGGGACTTGGGTAAATTTTATACATCGTGGCAGCTCTGATATTTGAGCTTGTACTCCTTCCATTAAATCATGCCACCTCTAAAATCAAATCGAATAAAGTATGGTGAAAAATATGTAAACTGTAACCCAGTCTACAAATGTAAAAAAACGTTATTTTTTTTAAAGGGAAAAATTTGACATAAAATGAAACCTGAAACATGTATTCTTGCATAGAGTCTGCTGCTCTCACATTCACCCCTCTCTATCCTCAGGACCCTGGTTTGATCCAATGGCCAGCAGCTTGTTAAGAGGGCAACTAGAGGGTTAGCCGGCGGAATGGACTCTGGTCATCATGCTATCCACCAGGTGGCTGAGAATTAATGGCAAAGGCCTTCAAATGGGAATAAGTTGACATCAGAAATGCCTACCTATACAAAAGCCAGACTCATTGATGGGAGGTTATTATTCTCCCCAGAGTTGTTATTATTTGTATAATTTCCATTATACAAGTTACATATTAACTAGCTCTAGAAAAATTAGTATGTAAAAACACACCAGCAAATTAGGGAGTTATCTCCATTCCCCTCACCCACTCTTACTTTTTCTTTATGTATGAACTCCTAGACATCATTTTATGAATTACGTTTTTTTTTATTTTGAAGTGGAACACTACAGAAAATTGTATTTTATAATTCCTTTTTCTCTGCAAAAGAACAATGAATTCATTTTCATTTCAACTTATATTAAAAAGGGTTTAATGATTGTAATTATTGTATCATGCAAAAGCATCAACATTTACTCAGTTTATTATTTTGGTGCATATTTATATTGTTTCCAGTTTTACACAAATTTTAACATTGATAATATGAATGTCTTTGAAGAACAATTTCTAGTACATATCATAATTATTTAAGATACATTTCTAGAGATGGGATAGCTGATCTAAATGATTATCTTTTTAATGCTCATGATATGTTTTGCCCAACTTTCCTCCAGAAGATCATGCACATTTCTGCTGTCACCAGAACTGCACTTTGAATCACCTGCAGCTTTGAAACTTGGACACTGACTGCGTATCTTTATTCTCACTTATCTTCGCCAATTTGCTATATGGCAAATTAAAACATCTTGTATAATTTGCATTTGGCTTTACAGATCAAATAGCCACTTTTATTTCCTTTATGTATTACCTGTCATAATCTGTCCCTATTTTCCATATGGAGTATACATATTTTTACTTACTAACTTGAAAATTCTTTGATATATTATAAATTTAACTTTTATTTCCTATAAATGTTCCTGATAGTTCCCTTATTCACAAATGATTTTTGTTTACCTAACCTGGTTCACGGTATGTTATTGCAATATCAGTATTTTAAATTGTGTTGTAGTCATATAAAATTATCTTTATGTGTTTTTAGCCTTTGGTTTCATGAGTAGAAAATCCTTCTCATGTCATATGATTGATCTCAATCACATATATTCTATTCTAGTGCCTATAATCCCTCTGTAATTTACTGGGTATATTGTATAATGTTGTTATAAAATTTTCAGTTTTCCAAGTAGCTGTCCTGCTGTCTCAACAAAATAAGTACATGAATGATGCATCCTTTAGTTGATTTGAAATGCCACCTTTCACAAACTATACTGTTCTGTGTATCTTCTGAAATTTTTTCTTTATACAAGTTACTACTAATAAGAGTAAAAGCTTTAGAAGGAAATGTGCAGAGAAACACAGAAGTCTCCAGGATAGAAAGCTAGATGCAGCAGGAGGCAAACACTGGGTGAAGGTGGTGGCTACAATGCTCAAGTCTGAAGTTTGTGTTTTAAAAGAGGCCAGTGAACAAAGGTGCTACATCTGGGCTTTCTCTGCTAACATCAGAGATGTGCCTTGTTCTATTATTTCTTAGCGATTCCCCAAATTAAGTGTATAAAGTATCTCTGGCAAGAGCTTGATAATATTTGAATTCTTGAGAACCTCTGGAATGAGGCTCATAAGCCAGCATTTTAGTATACGCCACAGCTCATTCTAGTGCCGGTAGGCCATGGAGAGTGCTTTCAGAAATATTCCCATGGGTTAAAGTGCATACAGACAAGTACAGCACGGCCCAGGATAGGGCCCTAGAGCAGAACGCCACAGAGGATCATAGGATGGACTCACTGTAGGTGTGATAGGCAGAAAGAACTGGAGAGTTTTGAACTTCTGGGTCTCCACCTGCTGCTGTGCTGAGATCTCACACAAGTGTTTCACAAATAATCTATTCCTAACACTTACTCTAAAAAAACTGGCAAAGAATGAAATTAAAAAAATATGGGATTCAAGAGAGATTAAAGATGGTGGTGTGAGAGGTGAGACAGAGGCCTCGTCCCAAAACCACACATAATACAAAAATATAATTAATACAACTAATCCTGAAATAGCAACAGGAAAGAAGGTGAAGCCAGACTGCATACACCTGGAGAAAAGAACAGACCTCACAGAACAGGGTAACATACCAAAGCCATGATCCGGTGGGATCCAAGCCCTTTCCCCACCCCAGATCACCTGGCGGGAGGAAGAGAAACAGAGCGGGGAGGGAGTGGAGGCCTGGGAATGATGAACACCTAGCCCAGGAGATCTGCTCTAGGAGCATGAACCTACATTGCATGGTGCTCTGGATTGCACAGAGCATACTGCTCAGAAGAAAGGACAGGTAGACAAAATTGTCTGAGTGCACTTTGCCCAGCAGGCTGGGAACTTTCAGGAGTTTCGGGCACTCCAACCCCCTGGCTGGCTATGCAGCTCCAAGGCCCCCCACTGTGATATGCAGTCAGCTGCTCTTTCCTCCTGGCCAGCCCACACATGGCTTGCAAACTGGCAGCCCTTACCCTGGCATCAGGCCAGCCAGAGGGAAGCCTGGCCTATGGCAGCTACAAACGCAAAGCAAAGAGGCTTACACCTGTGTGTTTGGAACACTGGTTCTGGCAGTGGAGACAGGCATAGCAGCTGGGAAGGAGGAAACAGCTCTTTCCTCCCCCCAGACACAAGCACCACTCCCCTGGGACCCCAACATTCCTCTAGGGGCTGAGCAGCTCCAGAGAGTAGAGCTTCTGGGCACTAGAGGGCGCCACTTAAAAATATGAAACATCAAAGGAACCTGGTTCAAGCCAAAATCCCACAAACACCAGAAAAAGGGTCACGTGAAATTGAACTCATCAATATTCCTTAAAGAGATTTCAAAATAAAAATCATAAACATGCTCATGGAGGTACAGAAAAATATTCAAGAACTAAGGAACAAATTCAGGATGGAGATCCAATCATTATAGAATAGAATGGAGGGATTTGAAAGCAGATTAGATACAGTGGAGTAGATGATAAATGAATTAGAAATGAGAGAATAGGAATACAAAGAAGCTGTCGCATGGGCAGCAAAAAGGATCTCTAGGAATGAAAGAATATTGAGGGAACTGTGTAACCAATCCAAACGGAACAATATTTGTATTGTAGGGGCACCAGAAGAAGAAGAAGAGAGAAAAAGGGATACAAAGTGTCTTTGAGGAGCTAATTGCTGCAAACTTCTCCAGTCTGGGGAAGGAGATAGTCTCTCAGGCCATGGAGGTGCACAGATCTTCCAACATAAGGGACCCAAGGAAAACCACATCAAGACATATAATAATTAAAAAGGCAGATCAAGGATAAGGACAGACTTTTAAAAGCAGCTAGAGAGAGAAAAAAGATCACATACAAAGGAAAAAACACATCAGGCTATCATCAGACTTCTCAACAGAAACCTTACAGGCCAGAATGGTGTGGTATGATGCAATGAAGCAGAAGGGCTTCAAACCAAGAATACTGTACCCGGCGAGATTATCATTAAAAAATTTTTTTTGACCATCATTTAAATTTGAAGGAGGGATTAAACAATTTCCAGATAAGCAAAATCTTAGAGAATTTACCTCCCAGAAACCATCTCTGCAGTGTAATTTGGAGGGACTGCTATATATGGAAGTGTTCCTAAGGCTAAATAGCTTTCACCAGATGTAATAAAACCACAGTAAAGAAAGTAGAATTAATTACTAACTAAATGAAAAATTAAGTCAACTAGCCCCAAAGTCAGTCAAGGGATAGAAGAAGAGTACAAAATATGTTACCTAATATATAAAGAATGGAGGGGGAAGAAAAAGGAAGAGGAAAAAAAAGAACTTTTAGACTGTGTTTGTAATAGCATACTAAATGAGTTAAATTAGACTCTTAGATATTAAGGAAGTTACCCTTGAACCTTTGGTAACAACGAATCTAAAGCAATGGCAATAAGTACATACCTATTGATAATCACCCTAAATGTAAATGGTCTGAGTGCATCAATCAAAAGACATAGAGTCACTGAATAGATAAAAAACAAGACCTGTCTATATGCTGCCTACAAAAGACTCACTTCAAACCTAAAGACATGCACAGATTGGAAGTAAAGGGATGGAAAAAGATATTTCATGCAACTAATAGGGAGAAAAAAGCAGGCATTACAGTACTTGTATCAGACAAAATAGACTTCAAAACAATGAAAGTAATGAGACAAAAAAGGACATGAGATAATGATAAAGGAGTCAGTACAACAAGAGGTTAGAACTATTATAAATATCTATGCACCCAACAAGGATCACCTACATATGTGAAAAAAATTCTAACAGAATTAAAGGGAAATAGAATGCAATGCATTCATATTAGGAGACTTCAACACATCACTCACTCCAAAGGACAGATCAACCAGATGGAAAATAAGTAAGGAGACAGAGGCACTGAACAAGATATTAGAACATATGGACCTAACGGACATCTACAGAACACTCCATCCAAAAGCAACAGGATACACATTCTTCTCAAGTGCACATGGAACATTTTAAAGAATAGATCATATACTTGGCCACAGAAAGCCTCAGTAAATTTAAAAAGGTTGAAATTATACCAACCAGCTTCTCAGACCACAAAGGTTTGAGAGTGGAAATAAATTATTCAAAGAAAACAAAAAAGTCCATAAACACATGGAGGCTTAACAACATGCTCCTAAATAATCAATGGATCAATGACCAAATTAAAACAGAGATCAAGCAATATATGGAGACAAATGACAACAATAACACAAAGCCACCACTTCTGTGGGATGCAGCAAAGGCCTTGTTAAGAGAGAAGTATACTGCAATGCAGGTCTACCTTAGGAAAGAAGAACAATCCTATATGAACAGTTTAAACTCACAATTAATGAAACTAGTAAAAGAAGAACAAATGAGACCCAAAGTCAGTAGAAGGAGGGACATAACAAAGATTAGAGCAGAAATAAATATAATTGAGAAGAATAAAACAATAGAAAGAATCAATGAAAGAAGGAGCCGGTTCATTGAGAAAATAAACAAAAGAGATAAAACCCTAGCCAGACTTATCAAGAAAAAAAGAGATTCTATACACATAAACAGAATCAGAATTGAGAAAGGAAAAATCACGATGGACACCACAGAAATACAAAGAATTATTAGAAAATACTATGAAAAATTATATGCTAAAAAACTGGATAACCTAGAAGATATGGACAAATTTCTAGAAAAATATAACCTTCCAAGGCTGACCAAGAAAGAAACAGAAAATCTGAACAGACCAATTACCAGCAAGGAAATTGAATTCTTGATCCAAAAACTACCTAAGAGCAAAACTCCTGGACCAGATGGGTTTCACGGCTGAATTTTATCAAACATTTAGTGAAGACCTAATACACATCCTCTTTAAAGTTTTCCAAAAAGTAGGAGAGAAGGGAATACTTCCAAATTCATTCTATGAGGCCATTATCACTCTAATACCAAAACCAGGCAAAGTCAAAACAAAAATTGAAAATTACAGACCAATATCCTGATGAATATAGATGCAAAAATCCTCAACAAAATATTAGCAAACCGAATTCAAAAATACATCAAGAGGATTATACACCATGATAAAGTGGGATTCGTCCCAGGGATGCAAGGATGGTACAACATTTGAAAATCCATCAACATCATCCACCACATCAACAAAAAGAAGGACAAAAACCACATGATCAGCGTAGTGAGATGCCATAGAGTCATTACTTGTCCTCTCTGGGTTGTACAGCCCTCCCCGTGCCCCCCGAACATTACATCTGCTAATCGTAATGTCCCTTCTTCCCCCTGTAATCACCATAATATTACTCATTTAATTGTAGATTAATGATATCAAAATAAACTAAAAAAAAAAACCACACGATCATCTCCATAGATGCTGAAAAAGCATTCAACAAAATTCAACATCCATTCATGATAAAAACTCTCAACAAAATGGGTATAGAGTGCAAGTACCTCAACATAATAAAGGCCATATATGACAAACCACAGCTAACATCATACTTAACAGTGAGAAGCTGAAAGCCTTTTCTTTCAGATCAGGAAGAAGACAACATTTTTTTTCAGTATAGTTCTGGAGGTCTTCACTATGGCAATCAGACAACACAAAGAAATGAAAGTCATCCAGACTGATAAGGAAGAAGTCAAACGATCCCTGTTTGTAGATTACATGATATTGTACATAAAAAATTCTAAAGAATCCACTCCAAAACTACTAGATCTAATATCTGAATTCAGCAAAGTTGCCACATACAAAATTAATACACAGAAATCTGTTGTATTCCTATATACAAATGATGAACTGACAGAAAATCAGGAGAACAGTTCCATTTACAATGGCATCAAAAAGAACAGAATACCTAGGAATAAACTGAAGCAAAGAGGTGATAGACCTATACCCTGAAAACTATAAGCACTCATGAGAGAAATTAAAGAAGATACCAATTAATGGAAACACATCCCTTGCTCATGGATAGGAAGCATTAATATTGTCAAAATGGCCATCCTGCCTAAAGCAATCTACAGATTCAAAGCAATCCCTATCCAAATTCCAAAGCATTCTTCAACAAACTAGAGCAAATAGTTCTAAAATTCATATGGAACCACAAAAGACCCCGAATAGCCAAAGCAATCCTGAGAAGGAAGAATAAAGCTGGGGGGATTATGCTCCCTGACTTCAAGCTCTACTACAAAGCCACAGTAATTAAGACAATTTGGTACTGGCACAAGAACGGAGCCATAGATCAATACAACAGAATAGAGAGCCCAGATATAAACCCAAGCATATGTGGTCAAATAATATATGATAAAGGAGCCATGAACATAAAATGGGGAAATGACAGTCTCTTCAACAACTGGTGTTGGCAAAACTGGACAGCTAAATGCAAGAGAATTAAACTGGATTATTATCTAAGACCACACACAAAAGTAAATTTGAAATGGATCATAGACCTTAATGCAAGTCATGAAACCATAAAACTCTTAGAAGACAACATAGGCAAAAATCTCCTGAATATAAACACGAGCAACTTTTTCCTTAACGTATCTCCTAGAGCAAGGGAAACAAGAACAAAAATGAACACATGGGACTACATCAAACTAAAAAGCTTCTGTACAGCAAAGGACACCATCAAGAGAACAAAAAGGCATCTTACAGTATGGGAGAATATATTTGTAAATGACATATCTGACAAGGGGTTAACACCCAAAATATATAGAGAACTCACATGCCTCAACAACCAAAAAGCAAATAACCCAATTAAAAAATGGGCAGAGGTTATGAGCAGATACTTCTCCAAAGAAGAAATTCAGATGGCCAACAGGAATATGAAAGATGCTCCATATCGCTACTTATCAGGGAAATGCAAATTAAAACCACAAAGAGATATCACCTCACACCTGTTAGGATGGTCAACATGGAAAGGACTAGAAACAACAAATGCTGGCGAAGATGCAGAGAAAGGGGAACCCTCCTGCAATGGCTGGTTGGAATGTAAATTAGTTCTACCATTGTGGAAAGCAATATGGAGGTTTCTCAAAAAAGTAAAAATAGAAATCCATTTGACCCGGAAATTCCACTCCTAGGAATTTACCTTAAGAATGCAGGAGCCCAGTTTCAAAAAGACATCTGCACCCCTATGTTTATTGCAGCACTATTTACAACAGCCAAAATATGGAAGAAACCTAAGTGTCCATCAGTAGATGAATGGATAAAGAAGAGGTGGTACATATACACAATGGAATACTATTCAGCCATAAGAAAGAAACAAATCCTACCATTTGCAACAACATGAATGGAGCTGGAGGATATTATGCTCAGTGAAATAAGCCAGGCGGAGAAAGACAAGTACCAAATGATTTTCCTCATTTGTGGGGTATAACAATGAAGCAAAACTGAAGGAACAAAACAGCAGAAGACTCACAGACTCCAAGAAGGGACTAGCGGTTATGAAAGTGACGGGGTCGTGGAGGGTGGGTGGGGAGAGAGAAGGGGACTGAGGGATATTATGATTGGCACACATGGTGTGAGGGGGCTCACGGGGAAGACAGTGTAGCTCAGAGAGGACAAATAGAGACTCTGTGGCATCTTACTACACTAATGGACAGTGACTGCAATGGGGTATGGGTGGGGAATAGATAATAAGGGTGAATGTAGTAACCAAATTGTTTTTCATGTGAAATATTCATAAGAATATCAGTAATACCTTAATAAAAAATATGGTATTCAAAGTTAATAATTTTTTTGTCTAATTGACTTTGTTGGGTAGAAGAGCCTGGATGGAGTATTATATTACCTAAGGGCCCTGGAAACTGGGCGTTTGTGTATGTGTTAGGGGTAAGAAAGAAGAAAAGTTGAGAAGGAAGTACAGACTTCGTACACACCAGCATGGAAAGCACCAAATCTGCAGAACATGTAAGAGATACGGAAGATTTCCTTTTAGGGGAAAAAGTGGCAACCCAAGTGGCAGAGACCAAGATTATTTAAAATCTTGCAGACTGGCTGATGAATGAATGTAATGAGCATTAGTTACCGCTGTTTTTTCTTGTGTATCTCTGAGAACTGCCCGATGTTAGGACTTTCTATTTCCATGACATGTGTGCTACTGATACATATATATTTTTTAATTATGCTACTCTCTTCATATCACTTGTTGTCATTATTTAAACAATATTCCTCTAATAAAACATGGTAAGAACACTGGCAAAGAATCTTCTCAGGCAAACCTTGAGCTGCTCAATAGATAGAGACTCGAGAGGAGAGAGATATAACAAAAGCCTTAGAAAGTAACTCAGATTAGCTATCCCATCCATAATTAATGGCTAATCCTAGTACGATTTTTTTTATAAGTGTATTTGGTTTAATTTCTCTCTATAGGACAAGTACAATTTTTTGAGATGAAAAACTCAACAGTGTTTTTGAAGAAAATGAATTACTGTACTTCTAAAATCTTGGGTAATGTTCATAGTTAAAATCTGCTTTATTGTTATCAAAAGTTTAAAATATTACCAAGGAACACACATGCTTCAGGAAGGAATCCCTTTTCTTTGGAACTAAAAGCTCTATGTTAAACTGTTGAAAAACCCTATGGTAAAATCCTTTTTGATTTTTTTTAAACTGCAATTTTTTTGTCTTCATTTAGGGCACCTAACTAGTTAGCTGTGCTTTCAGATGGATATAAAACTAACTAATTGCTCTTTAATGCCAAAAGTTTCCTCTAGCTGCTGGGCTTATAGCTACTGTAGTGGACTGTGTGGAGAATGCTCACTGCTTCGAGGTCTGAAAAGCAGGATGCAGAATCACAAAACTACGGAGCTGCAGTTCTGGCTGGGAAAGTGAGCCCCTCTGTAGACTTTAGTTCTGTTCTAACTCATTCTACTGCTACTCTTTTCTGGGGAAAGATGACTCTTATGTAATTCTTCATTTCAAAAGGATCTTGTGAGGATTAGACATATTATGCTTTGAAGGTGAAATCTGTGAAATATAAATTGGTTTATAGGAAATTTCAGAATACATTTTGAGTGTATGTGGCTTTTTTTGTTTACTCGATGAATAAAGCTTACTGTGAGCTCTATGTTTGGTTTCTCAATTTTGGAAATAATGCCAACACTAGCGTTTGATAACTGCTGGTTTGATTTTTGACACTTTGCACGGGTAGCTGGAAAGAGCAAGCAATCTTAATCTGATTCAGGTAGAAATGTCTACACTGGATTTGCCCTTGCCCGTGGATGTATACACTTAGTATCTGGTGAAATCAAAGGGAAGGGCTTGACATCCTTTCATGTGAAGCCTGCTATGGAAATAATTCTAGCTTTTGTGTTTTGTTATCTATGAAACAATGATGGCATTGCATAAAGTTTAAATTTACTGTGTTTCCGCAAAATTGTAAGAATCTAACACTATTGGTGAATGTTTTATAGATGCTAAAGTAGTTTAATGATCACTTCCCCAATTACTTAAAGATATTTATCTGTAATTATAACCAACAAGGATATAAATAATTAAGGTAAAATAAGGTCCAGTAGGTCCAGTGTTAGGCTGTTGAAGGAAATCTGTTTCTACATTTATTAAATAATAGATTACTAATGGATTTGTTTTGTAATTCTTATCAGGACATGTCAGTGGTATAGCTGCACCAAGCTTACAGAATAATCATCACAGATAGTGAAGTCAGTGTTTTTTGTTTATTTTTACATAGGATGTCACATTTCAAATTTTTTATCTTTTCTCCTGATTTTGAAGTTATCAAGTGTTAGTTTCTCTAGTTGCTTTGGAATTGCATTTTAAATGAAATAGAGAAACATTTGAACATTTTATATGTCTCTTTAAATGTAAATGCAAATTGATAAAACAGTAATAAGCTTTTAAAAATTGACATGTGCCCAAGTGAAAAAATGGTTCAGTTTTATGTAAGTAAATTCTTCAATAAATCGATTTGCTTACCCCATAAACAAGTTCTCCTACCATCCCATTCCAGATTTTTGTGTCTGCATCCCTTGCTCCATATTTTCCATCAGGGACAATGGCAATTTTATACTTGATACCAATATGTTTTGCAATTTCAGATGCCAAATCTACACAGTATCCTTCATACTTGTCATTTCCTTCAAACATTTCATGATTTTTCTTGTACATAACATATGGGGATTCCTATAATGAGAGAAGTAGAACTGTAAAGGAGAAATTGTAAAACATTCAAAAATCTTTATGAACTTTTCAGTTTCAGAATTTGATGAAAACATGATATTTAGTATTAGTATACACACTGATTTTGTATGGCTAGGAATCAACAATAAAACAGATGAAAATATAAATATGCTTAGAAGTATATTACGTTGCTTTGCAGTGGATACTAAAAGTGAAATCTTTGAAATAATTTTCTATTTTGTGATTATTACACACTTAGCACGTAACTAAGATAGGAAAATATACATTAATAATTTTCTAGAGAAGCATAAGTTATCATTTTTGCTATTAAATGATTATTTCCAAAATATGTATCATGAAGTTTAAGACGATTGAGTTGTCAGCTTCGTATAATAGACTCATTCAAGGTCGTAGGTCTGCATATTCTACCTCTTATTTAGCCACATTCAACCTTGACCTCCTTTAGGGCAAGAGCCAGACCATTTTTCTTTGCTAAGAGAAGGATGTCTTTCTCAGAGCAGGTACTAGCAAGTTCAGAGAAGAAATGAGTTAATAGTTTAAAAAGTATATATACTTATTTGCATTAAATTAGCTTTCCTAAAATTGTCAAATATTTTTGCTTTAATTACTATTGTGTTCTATGAATTTTAATTCTATTATAAAATATGTCCCCAACGGAAGCTAATAGTTTTCCCTCAGTCGTGATAATCACATACTTCAAGTGATATTCCCATTTAAGTTTTGAAGCAAGTAAGACAGAAAATAGGATGAAGAATTATTGTGAAAAGCCCGATAAAATGAAAAACTTGACTGGTGGCTAATATTAACTGGACAGTTTTCAGTGAAAACACACACACACACACACACACACACACACACACACACACACAGAGCTCTAAATCAAAGCATTTGAAGGCCATGAACTAGAGCGACACATTGACCAAAAAGCACTTGATTTTGTAAATGGAACCTAAAGCCACCTTAGTAGACGATTGCCTGGTGAACATGCAATACACAGAGAACTTCTGGTCACACTTCAGATTTTTTACTCATTTGCAGACAGGGAATACCACATTTAGTCATAATGTCACTGAGTGCATGTACTTATATTTTATAAAATTGTACTGTAATATTCACTTAGTAATTTTCAAACAAATCTTTCCCTTTCCATAGCAAATCTATAAATGGGGAAGGCGAACATGCTCTTGAAACTGGGTTAGATGGTAATTTACTTTGCCTAACATGGAAGTCTGCACTAATTCTGATTTTTGTTTTTAAGTACTTTGTAAATGTAGAAACTACTCTTAAAAACTTAATAAAAATGGTATGTGATTTTTTTCATAGAGATGCCCTAAATAACTATATGGGCAATTGTCTAGAATAGCTCTTTGTATTATTTTCTTAAATTCTGCTTTAGGTTGATATGGTCAAGTGACCCAGAAATCTCTCACTCTTTGAATATTATGAATATTCTAACACTGGACTTGGGTACAGAAAGTTTCTTCACCTATAAAACTAAGGCAAATAATTGTCTCTTTTTTAGATAGATGAAAATTATTTATTAGCTTATTGAAAACTTTCCCCAAATGTAGAGTTTTGCAAATTATAAATGTGGTTATGAAAATTGGAGTTATTACATAGCACTGCTAATTCCTAAGATATGTTATATTAGTAGTTAAAACAAGCTAATCCTTTCATTTTCTTCTTTTTTCCCCCTGCAATAGCTAATTAAAATATGGGAGAATATGTAGAAAAAAGCAATAATCACGCCTTTTTAAAATGCTTGACATTCTCATTGAAATGGCTATATAGCCATCACCTATAACTGTTAGTACAAAAAACTTAAGTTTTTCAAAAGGAGTATATAAAAGGCTCACATTTGGTTGAGATCAATTCTGAAGTGTCTGGAATATTTGAACAGTTTTGAATTTTAATCCTCAAATGTACATATATATTACCATATTAGTTTGTGTTTAGAAGTTTCTCCAGCTCATATTATCTAATTTGCTAAATTTCCCCAACATTATATACTGAGCAATTTGCTTCATTAAAATTTACATTTTTATTATTTATTCAAACATTTATTAAGCACCCACTGTGTGCCAGGCAGTTTGCTGGGAACTAGGGGTACAAAAATGAAGAAAATATGCCCCTTGTCCTCTTGTGACTAATTGGGATTAAATTCTGTGTAGTAAGGGTAAAGGAGAGAGAGTGGTGGGGGAAAATAGAAAAATATTGTAGTGAGAAATAATAATAGCTCTCACTTATTTTAGTGCTTTGTGTCATAGTGTGCTAAGTCTTTCAATTGTGAACTTCCATTTACTTTTCACACTGACATTTTGAGGTAGGCATTTTCCATTTTGGCAGATGGAAAGTTTGTCTCGGAGATGTTAAATTGTTCGATTTCAAAGAACTAGCAGAAGTGGCTATTGAACCTATATTTTGAAATATGTGGACATTTTTGAAGCTATTGTTGCATATGTCAAAATGTGTACAATTATTTGAGATTGCACATGATTTACCAAGAGGAGGGGCAAGTTTAAAGAAGTGAATTTCTGTATTTTTTAGTGGATGAAATTCTTCATATGAAATCTTGAGTAAACAATTAGATAGAATGTTTCTCTATCTCCTTATAGAATCCGGTACATATAAAGCACTCAAAAAATATAAAGATTCCCTGGTCATCAGTGCTTCCTAAATAGGACTATTATGGCAAAGTAGTGATATTAGAACTTCTGATTCAGGTGTTCAAAAGGAAAGAAAATATTAACAGGCCTAGATCTCTTTTGAAATGGGCATATGCATACATAGGTAAATTTTTTTCAATTTCCTTTTAAGCACAGCAAGGGCCCATCAGGTCTTTGTTTTCCTGCCAAACAAATAAACAAAGGCTAGAAAACCCTTCCCCTTACTGAAGATAGTGATTAAAAATTTAGCTAGACTCTTTGCCAACTAGGGCCCTACCCAATCATTAAGATTCAGATGAGTGGTGCGTGCAGCATAAGAGAAATGAAATGATCACACTCGGAAAGGTGGAAGAACAAAGGGAGAGAAAGTCTAGGCTTTTCTGGAACAGAAGCTCTCATGGTTGCTTAGCTCTACCCATTTGAGTGTGTCTCATTTTGCTTTTCATTCATGTCAAATCCAAATGAGAAGCAAATCCTCAATACTCGCCCAACTTCTGTATTTATCCCATCCCTAATCTGACAATTTGTCTGCAAGAAGCCCTTCAAATGCTTCATAATTGGGGAGATTTAGTACAAAGTTTTGGGACACCTCTGGGTGAAGAAAGTACCAATTTTTTTCAATACAGTAAAAATGAGTTCCAGCAAATCATTAAGGGGGATTTGTGGGGCATCTTTGATAAGCAGGCTTATGGAGTCCCAGGTGTTCAATTGTGAATAAAAATGGAATGATCAGAGAAGTGGAAAATGCCCTTTTATTCTTACTTCTGCCTTAAGAGTACAACCTATCATACCATCTTTATTACCAACTACTGTGTTCTGTGGGGCAGTAATTCCTTATAAGTTATTTGAAAAGCAGTACCTCTTAGTGATTATGAGTTTATTACTACAATTTCCATAACAGATAGTGTTCTACATCTGCTTTGCTATTTCAGGAAAGAAATCAATCTCTGTCTAAAGCTGCTACATTAAGGCTTGCTTATGAAAATGTTTGTGTAATTGAATTAAGATGATTTTCAATCATAAAGTATCATTTTCCTCCTGAGGAACTCTTTTTTGGACTATTTGTATTTAGCAAAAGTAAAGCTGTTGAAATAGATACTTATTAGAAAGCCTTAAAGATTTTCTAAACATCACAAATATAATCATTATGATTACTACTGAAAACAATTAAAATAATAAAATCAGTAATATCAACCAGTTATTTGTAATGTGGATTTTTGATTTCCTCCAATGAATATTAATGGTGTAGATAATTTATTCCATGGGTAAAATTCTTAAAAGTGGAAATTAAGTTATCATCCAATTCAGAAAAAAATGAGTAAATTTAATACCTGCAGAATTTTGTTATGCAAAATAACTTATTTAAAAACTAATTGAGTTATAAGCCCTTTGTAGGCAGGTGCATGTATGGGGAAATTAATATTTGGTACAAGAAAGAAAATAATCATATCTGTATGTATATAAATATGTGTGTGTCTATTTCTGTATATGTACTTGTACCTATGTATAGTGAGTGCATCTATAAAATTCTACACAGAGAAGATTAAAATATCAAATATCTCATAAAAACTATAAAAAGTAACTTCTGGAAAGATCAAGTGTGATAAGTAAAATTGCTTTTAGGTTTGTAACATAATTCTGATATTGTAGTGAATAAATTTGGATTTATGGAAAATTTCCCCTAAGGATAGTTATGTTCATAAAATGGTAAGAAGTACCTTCTTCGTTGAGGAATACATCCTAAGCATCACTTAGCTTCAGTAGTAAAGATTTGGGAGAAAATGGGCTTTGCTAAAATATTACTGCATTATCTCTCCTTTTTTTTCCCAGAGAGTCCAGCAGCCCAAACAATCAGGAAGAGTACAGGGGAAAACACCCCTCTCTTCCTCCAACTGTCTACTGCAAACTGCCTCCAAACCACCTGGCTCAGGTTTGGCTTTCTTAGGTTGCTAATTAACACAAATCATTATTTTGAATGTAAATAGTTCAATTAGTATGGCCACAGTCTTGTACATTTTACATATTTCATAAAATACTCAGTCATTAAGACTCAAAAAATGATGAGCACCTGAATCCAAAACATTAGACTTTTCAACGTTATAGTCATAATTCTCATGCAGTGATATTGTCAGTTTTACTTTTTACTTCGATTCGGTGAATTATATTCAGTATGACTAGATTCAGGTAGAATAATTTAGTCATTAAAATGAAGATCATGTTATAGATACATTACACTGTTACAAGAAAAATAAATGTCGACAGTACCAAAGGCTAAAGCCACATTTTATCTAAGAATGATATCTGCCATATTTATTTTATTATGTTTTTTGTTTTCTTTCTCTCACGAAATGTAACTTCAGTTGAGTGCTGGGTTGTCCCCTGTTTTGTTCTGTAATGTTTCCCCGGGCTTATAGCTGTGCCTAGCACACAGCAGACGCTTAATAAATATTTATGAAGGGATAAATGCATTTCTCAATCAATTTTATTTAATAATAGCATATATCATTACAGTGTACCAACATATATATAACAACATACACAAAGGAAAGACAAATGGAAGAACAGCGACACTCTATCAATTTCAATCAAAAGGAATGATTTCCAGTGCTGCAACACTCTCTGTTTTCTTCTATGTCTTGATATGTTTTGTACATATTACAGTGTCTAACCAACTCCCTCTGTGTTGGGAGTTTTCAGTTGAGTTTGGGATTATTACACACAGTCGCCAATATCTCATTGATCTACAAGGAATCATATTTCTTTCAAAATGCATGAGGTGGTGGAGATATCATAAGTTCCAGGCTACTGTTTCCAACAAAAGCAAATATAAGAAACACTTTCATGGAAAGAACTCCAGGATGGGTTATTTTTTTTTGATTACTGAATGATTACACAGTTGCAAAGATCAGAAGTAATATTTATATGATGACAACATTTTTATACAAAACAGTACTAGTGTTGCACTAGTTTGATAGCAAAAATACTGATGATATCACTGTCAAGCAACAGATAACTTTACAGAATACTTTTCATGTATATTGGTAACAGTTGGATTTTTCATTTTCACTTATTTTTTTGATAGCATGCTCCTTGAAAACTAGCCATGCTTGCAAAATTAATTCACCGTTTTGGTTTTAAGAATGATCTCTCCAGCCCCTTTAATAACAGGGACAGAAAGGTGATTCTGTACGTTATGCCTAAAATGCACACGAAAACACTTTATTTTACACAGAACAGGCAATATTTCAAAAAAATCTTTTAAGAACACAACTTTGTATATTCAGAAAACAAGCACACAAATTCAAAGATTTTTACTTTTAGAAAACCTTCACTTGGAATTAGGAGTGCTGTAATTCCATTATTTATGTACAATGACCTCATTTCAAGATATGGGAATTGATATGTCAGAATTGCTAAGTGATTCCTTTTCAACATCTATTTTTTTTTCTTGAGAAAGATGAGGATTAATTCTTCTTTTAGTCTAGTATCTCAGAAAAGTCACATCTTAAAAAAAAAATTTTTTTTTCTGGTAGTCCAGAGTTGGTCATCCAAGAAGAATCTCACAAGAATAATTAGCTTAAATTTACTACACAGGAGAACAGACTCGAGCCTTAGTTAGGAATGGTCGAACAGCGTGGAACTCATTTCTCTCTTGATCAATGTCTTAAAATAGGATTCTTCATCAGAGGCTGAAAAGAGGAGGACTGTACTGAAGTATGACTTTCCATTACCGGGTCTTTTTTAGGAAAAGAAATATATATATGTATTGCTTTTCAAGTCCCATGCAAATATTATACAATCAAGTTAGAAGGAATATGTTTTGCACTCTCACACAAACACTGCTGTTGATTGGTTTGCATTCTAAAATCATAAACTTCCAATCAAGGCTTGGCAGATTGACATTAAATTGCTAGCTGCTAATGCAAAACAGATAAAACTAATTGCAACATCTGAAAGGTTCTCTGGCTTTTTTATGCTTCGACCTCAATGTCAAAATTTTGGAAATAACTCAACATGACTAAAAATCTAAAACTAAAATTACATATGCTAAAAACTAAATTACATAAAATATTTCTGCTTTATTTAGAGTAAGGGCTTCAGAAATAATTTAAAATGTGTTCTGCTGAAGGAGACAGTATGCTGAGGATACACAACTTTAACTGAAGATAGAAAGGTCACCGATTGTTGATCTCCTTTGACTTACACTGACTCCAAAAGGCATGTTTGACTTTAGAAGAGAAAAATATATAAAATGTTCTACTATTTAAATGGTAACTTCCTGAGAATCTCTAAAAATGCAGCCTTAAGATTTAGAATACTTCTCATTTTATGATGTGGCCAAATGAAGAAATTATATTTTTCTTAATTCTTAGGAGAAATCCAATAACTGTATTGTGTATTTGTCACTGGTCAATGAGAAAAATAATCGGTGTGAGGACCCTTTTCACTTTAGAAATAAATATAGAACAAGATTTACTTCTAAAGCACCGAGTTTTTTAAACATGCTCATTAAAATCTTCACACTCATATCTCCACTTTTATAAACAGACAATGCAAATCATTATCCGATGATTAAAGTACCTGAAAATTATAATTTTAAACACTATTAACTATAATTACATTCATGGATTAAAAAACATAGTGACAACAATATGGTGTTTACTACGGGATACTTTTATGTGATTGGTTGTTGATCTTTTTCATGTTCTTTTGTCCTCTGGAGTCTTAGCACTTCATACATTTCCAACTACAATGTGACAGTTTCAATTTTTAACATCTGAGCATTTTTCCAGGAACAACGATGCAACAAAAGGTAACAAATAAAAGTACTGAATGTACTCAATGTTCAGGACACACCTATTGGAAACCTCGATAGACTGTGGGTCCAACGCCCATATGGCCACCGCTGATGGATTTCACCCTCCCTGTTTACCACAGCTGAGGAATTAAAAGTGCCTGTGGACAAAACGGAACAGCATAAAGCATAGACCAAAACTTACCATAATTGTGGTTACAACCACTGTTCTGTTCTCAATAGCTGCTGTGTCATTGCCAAGAGTGGGTGCATCTTGAATCAAGACTAATTTATCCATATCATTCCAGTAACCAACCTGCCAAATAAAGAAAATTCTTGAAAACACTTTTTAGAAGAGAGTCTTTTCTAGTTCTTCCTGGAACAATGAAGGGTATTATTAAGTGAGCAAACACAACAAGTTTCAAAAGCAGATGAAAAAAGTGTTTGGAGGTTTTCTTAATTGATGATGAGCCAATTTTCTCGGAATTAATGACACTGCCTGGTTATGCATTTGGGAACTTTAAAATTTGCAGTCACAGAGTAGGCAAGACATTGGGAGAGAGTGGTTCAAAAAAGAAAATGAGTACAGATGGAATCCCATTTTATGTTGGTCCTCCCTTCTCCTGAGACCGATTGGCACTCTTTAAGATTAATTTACATGATTTTATCAGCACCATTACAGGCTTTATGGTAAAAGGATTAGCCAGATTTCAAAGGGGCCATATACAGGATATTTTCAAGCAAAAAAGATGTGTATTTTTAAAGCAATACAGAAATAGTTTTTGGTTTGACATAACCTAGGCACCAGAGAACAATCTTACTATTTCTAAAATGTTAAATACATGAGATTAATATTAGTGAATATTAATATTAATAAACAATGTTAGTATTTTCACTTTCAAAGATTACATTTAAGTTTGTATTTTTCCACTATTTTAAATCCTTATGTTCTTATTTAGACTTGAAGCAAACTCCTTTCTATAAAATATGTTAAGTAATTAGGTAAGCATTTTGTACAAAGTTGTAAACTATAATGGGATCTTAAAGGAAATGGAGGGTTCTTTGTATCATGCAGACCATCAAGTAATAGTTATGGCTATCAATTGACTGCTTGCTCTGGGATAGACACTATATTCAATGCGTGGGCTTTTTTAAATATGTTTCTTAAAGTTTATACACATAGCAAATGTAAAAGTAGGTAGAGTTATTATCTGTATTTTGGAGATGGGGGCCCTTATTAGAAAGAAGTTTGAATAAGTTGCATGAAGTTATATTCTTGTAGGGCCAGAATTCAAATTTCAGGTCTATATGACACCAAGTCCATATACTTTGTTATGCTACACAACCTACCAAAATGGGCATTCATTTAACTCTTGCCAAACTTTCTTGAATTTCTGGATGCAACTGATATAATTCATGTCTCCAGTAAAATGTGCATAATTGCTTACTGGTCTGTATTTACTATTTGTTTTAACATGTTTGAGAAGTCTCTCTTGCTTCCTCCAACTTTCTTAACTGCTGTGTTAGTATTTGTGAACATATTAAAAGAAAGTAGGCATTAACATGTCAGAAAGAGGCAGTTTATTATTCACAGGTGTTGTATATATAATTCAATAACTGAATAGATGGAAAAAAGAATTTTCATTACTATGGCTTTGCCCTGAAATTTTGAGTATATATCAATTCAGCAAACACTTTCAGTTGTCCGTATGAATCCATTTATCGCTGACATTTATTAATTCAGTGAAAATTTAATTTAAAAACAAGTATGCCTTTGAGAACTAACCTTTTCTCAATTCTTACATGTACTTTAAAAATAATCAAAACAACATGCCAATTGTTTCCTATTAATTCTCCCTTCCACATGACAGTTATATGGCATGAGAATGGGTTTTGCAATTTAGCATTCCATTAAGATAGATGGAGCCACCTTTCAGAACTCAGCAGCCCATTCTCTGAGAAAGCCATGTTTTCTTTCCCACAGTAGAAATGAGTTCCCACAATAGAAAAACCACAGATCTGGGACACATTCTGGAGGGTCCTCAGATGTTGGCAAGACCTTGACATTTTGCCTTTAAAAACAACCTGTGGGTTCATAACTATCTACCCCCAGAAGACAAATGATTTAGAAGTGCTGGCAAATTAAAATAACAAGCAAAATTTTACTCAACTCTATCTATTTGCCTTATATCTACTTGCAATTCTGGTGAAAAAAGAAAGCCATGGCTTGTGATATGGGACCAGTTAATGGCAGATCTCATGTGGGGCATAGACTTACTGGGAAGGAAGAGCACATGGGCTGGACAGTGATACAGGGGTCACTTCCTAAAGAAATGAATCATAAAATTCGACCTAGAACTTTACCCAAGATGGTGTTTCTCTCTATAGCTCTTCACAACGTTTTACAACTTACTAAGAACTTTCTCAATGCCTGATCTCATTTAATCAGACAGGGAACTAGACATTTTCCTAGAGACAGAATTTAGAGGAAAAATCCTTTTATAATGCTGGAGGCAAAAATATGGAAGCATCTAAATCACTAAACTGGCAGGGGACATCAGAAAAATGTTTGTCTTCTTTGGACTCCTAAAGGTGAATTGTGTGCAAATACAACCATAATATAATGTATATAGATAATATGATGTATATAGGCATAATATAATGTATTTATGGGCAGACTTTGCCTGCATGTAAGGGTTGGGAAGAGATTGAGGGGCTTGGAGGAGCCCCTTTTGTACTCAAAGTTGGTTCCTTGGAGAGTTGATCTGGCCAGATCTGGCCTGAAAAATAATGGCTTTATGGAGCATAAAATAATGTAGACTCATGTATCTTCTCATACCAGCCCTAAGGAGAACCCATATCGCCCCTGGGACTGATAATATTTCATAGCAATCAAGAGAGTGAGCTCTGGAGCTATGTGGGCCTTGGTTTCTACCCCAACTCCGTTTCCTCCTAGCTGAACATCTCTGGGCGGGTTACTTTAGTTTCTCTGAGCCTCACTGTTCTCTTCTTTAAAATAAGAAAAATGAATCTAACTCTCAGGTTGTTGTGAGTATCAAACATAAAAATTCACATCTATTTTCACTTCCTGTGCCTGGCATATAACTTGTTC
This sequence comes from Smutsia gigantea, assembly GCA_032199065.1. NCBI lineage: Eukaryota > Metazoa > Chordata > Mammalia > Pholidota > Manidae > Smutsia > Smutsia gigantea. The sequence continues at coordinate 106,222 of JAVSCE010011181.1, forward strand.
TCAACAAATATGTTTTACAATTAAGAATTCCTGAAGCCATGCAAGTCTGACTTTAGAGCATTCCCTCTGGGTGGGGGTGTTGGGTGCAGTTGCTGGAATGACAAGCAGATTCCACCATACATAGGAGCTGGGACTTCAGAAAGAGTTTTGTGGCTTCTACCTAATGAGACCTCCTATCAGTTTTCCTGTTACGGAAGTCAGACAAATGATGGGCTGACTCTCTGATCTATTTTCAAAGATAGCTCCCTTGCTGGCAAGTGTTCAATTTACCAGAACGATTGCTTGCTTCTCAGACATATTGCTAAGTCTTGCCAGCATAGTGTTTCTCTTGGTAGCTCATTTTTAAGTTTAATATTCCTGACAGAATGCCCAAGTTGCCAGTTGCCACAGAAAAATGAAGATAGATGTGTCTACACCATTTTACACTTTGTATTTCTTTTAAGAGTCAGACGAATGTCAGCTGAGTGTGAAGATGTGTTGTTCATCTCTTTCTCAACTTACTCTTTTACTTTCTCCTCCAGAAACCTTAATTTCTATTACCATCATGGTTCAACAGGCCATGAAAAGATTCCATACTATAAATAGCCCACCTGATATTACTGCTAGTCACCACCACTTCCTTTGTCCTCTATTCTTTCTTTTGTAGAGAAATCATTTCATTTTCATACTGTTTTGTGAAATAGGGAATTGTCTTTTGCATTTTAGAAAGTTTCTGCTTAAATGGCTAATTTTGAAAGATCTGGTTTGTGTCGGGAAGGTGTGCCTGTTTTACCTCTGCTCACCAGTTGGCCAATGTTTTAGGGGTCCATGGAGTATTCTGTTTACACCCCAGCTGGTAGAGAGACTCTGCTTAAAATAAGCCTTTTCTTTCTTGTTGCGAGCGGTGTGCTGATACAGTGGTTAGAGTCACTGTTTACACGGAACCCCCTAAATTTCTTGTTGGAGGCATGTCTCAGGCCTCTGTGGTGGGTAATATTCTCAGAGGGGCACATCACGCAGCTTGGCTTCCCTGTTGCCATCCGTCTCCAGCCCGACCTGATCTGAGTTAGGCCGGCTCTGGCCTGCCCTGTGTTAGCTGGCAGCCTGCACTCAAGGAGCTGCCACTGCAAGGCTGAAAAGTTAGGGATGGTTTTCACGACAGCTTCATATCTCTCCCTCTCACACATCTATCTACAGAAGCACATGCTATGACAGATTGGAGCAAAACGCAACTCGGGAGGCCTTTGCCATTTTCCATGTATGACTTTAACTGTCCCACCTAGGTTCTTGCCCCTTCTGTTTCTACCTATTCAAACTCTAACTTCATGGCTAACTTTAAATCCCACCTCCTCCAAGCACCCTTCCTTGATATGTTTTTTTCCAGCTGGAAGTGATCTCTTTTTGGAATTTCCACATGCTTTCTCTTTAATTGTCCTGTGGAACTTATTCTATTCTATTCTACTAAAAAATAAACTCCTTTAGAACAGGGTCTACTCAGGCAAGGTAATGATGTAGAAAGGTTCTGGGGTCAGACGAATCTGAATTAAAATCTTTGTTTTTTCGTTTACAGGCCTTAGACAAGGAACTATAACCTATTGGACTGTAATTTTCTTATTGGAAAAAGGGAGATAATGGTACTCACATTATGGGTTTGTTGTGAGGATTAAATTGTACCAAGTCCAGTGCTTGGGACATAGCAGGCATTTCATAAACTGTAGCTATCATTATTACATTAAAGCAGGAAATTATATTTGGGAAAGTTATTTAACCACCAAGTGTTGAGACAAGTAGAGTTTTTAGGTAAGGTCACTTGAGCATCGCTTTCCTTCAACATCCTAGCTAAACCTAGAGGAAAGGAAAGTTAAAATTGTATGTGTTAGGTTAAAAAACTTACAGCCAATTACTGTGGGGGATTCTATGGTCCCATTTTACCAAGTAGTTTTGGATGTTGGTGAGTTGTGATGCCTCGTCACATCATAAGAGCAGAGTGACCTTGTGAAATCCACGAATCTGGCACCAGCAACTTCCCCAACTACCTTCCTGGCCCCTCTGTGGGAGTTCCTTGGGTGTTTCTCTCTCTCCTCCAGCTGAAGGAAACTCTGAATAATCTTATCTTCTATCTGCTCATTTGAATGTGTTTCCTTGCTTCCTTCAAGAACATTCAGCTTCTTTTAAGTATGCCCACATCTTAGAGTAGTTTTCTTTGTTCTAAGGATCTCACGAACGACTGCAGGCAGATGCATAGGTCTCTTGCCTGCCGTGGCGCTTTCCCGCACAGTGAATTTTGTTTTGTGGGATTCCTTCTGCTAAGTCTTAAAAACACATGTGGATAGCCTCCATTTTGGGTAAAGGGTATATACAGTATATAAATTAACTTGAGTCAGCTTTGGCATGCTGTTAAATATCAAGCATCTAACACGAAAATTTATTTCAGCCCAGATCATCAAGGAAAAGTACTATTTGTAGGAATTCACATTAAAAAAAAATGTAGCATATCCAGCTACCTTTCACTTATCAGCCTTTAAAAAAGTCAAACACAAACTGAAGAAACCAGGTGCAGCTCACCTTTCTAGGTCCTGTGCTTTTTAGCTCAAACACATCCATTGTGTAATTGACCCGACGTCCATAGTGGTCAAACTGAACATTCCCTGTCAGCCCTTGAATTCGAACCTATGAATGAAAAAGAAAATCCATATATGTATTCATTTGCCATTTCACTTACAGAAATCTTGACTTTATCTGCTAGGGTTATGATTACATATTGCTGTAGAACTATAAACTTTTTAAAGCAGCTCACTAAAAAACCAGGGAGCATTTGAGCTACTGGGATAGAATCTAAAAGAGGAATATCAAAGGAATACATAAGGAATTATGCTGGATATTCGGAAGATGAACATGTCTTATTTGCGTTTTATATTACAAAGTTTCCATTGTAACAAAAAACTTTCTCAATATTGAAGTATTGTTTGTAGGAATGGAAATATGGTTTGTTTATACTTACTTTTCAGTTTTATCTATATATCCACATGACAGATTAAGTAGCCCTGATGATCACACCAGATCATATTTCTATTTCTCCTTGCTAATATTAAAATTAAGACACAAAAAGTTTAAAAATATAACCATATTTTTTGAAAATATTGAAGTGGAAATATTAATTATTCCACATATTCTTTTAACTCATTTTAACTTACATTCTGAACCAATAGCACCACAGAACATTTAAAATGTAATATTAAAAATATACATATGTTGCATTGATTATTTGAAGAATAGTGTTAGTATAAGTGTAACAAAGACTAAAGTAAGCAAATCACTTAATCCAAAGTTACAAGACAATTTAAAGATCTACTGAAGTAGTCATTAATAGTGTTTAAAAAATATTTCTGGTTCTCCCCATTATGGTACCAAGGTAAGCTTGTGCTTTCTGGACCCTTTGTGGTCAGCTAGGTCTATGTGACTCCAGCAAATGAGTTGTAAGCAGATGACTGCCGCCACTGGGCCAGAGCATCTAACTGATAAGGTGAAACCTCCCCAAAACTCTCTTTCCCTTTGCAGCATTCAAGATGGTAGCTGCTAT
>JAVSCE010011182.1:0-20102 GCA_032199065.1 Smutsia gigantea
TATGGTTTCTACCAGTCAGAAATGTTAAAATTTAATAAAATTGTATGGTGATTACAAAATAAGTTGTTAGCTTTTTCTACTTTTGCTTAGGTAATCAAGGACTCCAAATCTCAAGGACTTAAGAAAAAGGATTTCTCCTTCTCTTTGCATGTTGGGTGCAGGTTAAACTAAATGACTGTTTCACATGTTTCTTCATTTCAAGATCCAGGCTACAAGGAACAGACACCATCTGAAATAATGCCATTCTTTTGCAAAGGAAAAGGCAAGAGAGCTGGCAGAAGTTGGGAGATGCCTGTTAACGTTTCTCCTCTGAAGTGGCACATATTTCATTGGCCAAAGAAGGTTTTATGACCAAGTCTGATGTCACTGGGTCAAGAAAGTATACTCCTGCCACAGGTGGACACTGCAAGTCATGTGACACAACGTAGGGATGTATAATTGGAAACATTAAATACCATTTACCACTATTTAATGAGGCTTTTCATTTAATGAATAAAATTGGAATCATAACTTTCCAATGATACAATAAAATGTTACACAAAATAGTATGCCCACATATAAAATCAATTGCTTAATCCAAAAAGCTAAAAATATATAGAGGTCTTATTTGATTAAGCAAGAATAGCCTGAATTCTCCTTTTAATGAGTAAAACTTGATGCCTTAGTTTGTTCTAATGTTATTTTGGGGGATAAGTATTGAAATACTAACTTCATACTAAAGTTTGCAACAATATTCTATTAATTTAATCTCTAGGAAATGTATCACACCCCACTTACTGATTTTCAAAAGAAGGAAAGAAATGAAAAGAAACATGTGCCTCCCCCACTGGGTGCCAATTGAATAAGCAGTAGGAACTTTATCATGTCAGAGATGTAATCCAAATAGATTTGGAGGAGCATTACTTTACAGATGCCCTATTGGGTTTCAGTTCAATCAAATAAGATATTGCTGAGCTTTCCTCTTGGGCCCAGGCATGAGCTTATAGGAGGGGTGGGGGATGAAGAAATGAGGCTTGTAGAATATAATTCCAGCTTTGGGGTCACAGGTGGCCTTACAATGGAAAGAGGGGAACTAGAGAGGTAGTTGCCCTAAGGATTTGGTGTCATGAATACCGCCCAGTGTTGAAGGGCTTTAGTGATACTAGCAACACTCCTATTAAACCAGAGCCTCTTAAACTTTAATATGCCTACTAATCACCTGAGATCTTGCTAAAAGGCAGATTTTAATTCAGTGGAACTAGGATGGGGCCTGAAATTCTGCATTTTTAACAATCTTCCAGGTCATACCAATGTTGCTGGTCCCAAGACCATACTTTGAGAAATAAGGTTTTAGATAGACCCTTGTCTCCTGCTCTCTAGGTGAACAGATTAAAGGGGAAGAGGAGAATAAAGGTGTCTGTATACCCAAACTCACTGTCCTTCATCTCTTACATGGTCTTTTGTAACTTGTGATCATACCTTTTTGAGCAAACATTTAAATATTGCTACCAACTAATCCCTAAGGAAGTCATTCCTAAAGTGTGATTTAAGTCCTGGATAAATACTAACACAGAGATTTGGAAATCTGCAAACACTGTGACCCTGCAAGTCTTCTGCCCTACAACTGGGTAAGAAGAGAGATGCTGGAAACAGCCAAAGAAATGTTGAAATAGACAGAAGGTCAATCAGTTGTGACCTGAAGGGAGCAGGGCTCAGTACTGACTGAAGTGGAAACAGCAGCTGGGGGGTGAGGCAGAAATTGGCAAAGAGGTGGGTAAATAAAGGAGATGGACACACAGAATCCAAATATATTCTGATCTAGGGATCAAAGGCATTGTAGTTCTGTACATTTTTCAGTCCTAAGGAATATCCATTAATATTTGGATTCACTTCTTTGTCCTTGCAAACAATAGTACTCTAAGATAAAGACTGACTTCCTGAAATGCCCTGACTTCTGGAATTGTTCCCTAACAGCTATTTCCAAGTTATAGATAGAATGCCTTGGAGAAGACCCATTGGTGAAGCTGGGACTCAGTCGTCTGATCCCTTGTTCAGTGCACAGTGCTCATGGAGCAATGTTTACAGAAAAAAACTTAGAGAAAATGCATAACTCTTGATTCTAAGGTAATTGGCATGCTTAGTTTTCCTTGTCTGGAGAAGTTATGATATTTATAAAAGTACATTAAGTAACACATGGGGTATTTTATTTAAATGCATATTTGTCAGCACAGAAAATGAAAAAAAAGTAAGCTGTGACAAGCTGATGTGAAAGTTATCATTTTAATATATTCAGTTTGACATATTTCCATAAAAGCAAGCTGTTCATAACTGCAGATTTATTGCTCATGTCTCAATGTTGGGTGTCCCTGAAATGTGCAGTTTAAAACTTCAGAATAGGAAGGAAGCTGATCATCATTAGGTAATGATAATGCAGAACAAATTTGAAATTTTCTTCAGGGACAGGAGGAGAGGATGGAGATGAGGGCGTGCTAATTCCCAAACAGCATGTGCCTGTGTTTCCAGTGATGTATTGCTTGCTTGCCAAAGGCATCAAAGTAGTTCTGCTTAGAACTAAATTGAAAACAACGTATATGTATTTGCAATGCTAATGTTCAGAACTCGTAACTTTTTAACTATGTGCAAATATGTGCGAAAGGAAGTGTTTAGCACGTTTCTATCCGTGATTATGTATAGATGTATACTTTCTTTTTCTGCTTTTTAAAAGTAAAATAGAGAATGTAATGCATCAGACTTGCTTCATACTCATTACCTAAGAAAAATTACTCTTTTCTGGGCATTTATACTGATGGCTCTGACGTTGAATAATCGAAGTATAAAGTGAGGTAGTAGCTTGAGAACATTTTCTGGTTAATTCATGTCATTAAAAATAGCGTTTGAAAGCAAAAAAAAAGTAAGACTGGGATCAAAATTCCTTTGAATGTCTGTCTACTTTGATTCAATTCATGAAAGTGTTGCTTAACTTACTGCATACTTGTTTTTAAGCCAGGACTGGTTTTGCAATCATGGGGGGCCGCCATGCTATTTTGAAGGCAAGTGAGACTAGTGAAGTGCTCACCTCTGTGTGCCCTCTGCTGAAGTCAAGGACTGTTCACGGGATCTGTGAGCCAACTCCGCTGGGGACGGTTTAGGTCAGTGGTTCTCAGTGGAGGAGGGGTGATGTCCCATAAGGAGTAGTTTCACAAATATGAGAACTTTTTTTTTTTTGGTTTCCTTAATAATGGTGGGGTATGCTACTAGCCTTTTAGTGGACAGGTGCCACAAGAAAATATTGACTTCAAATACCGCACCTGTATCATCTTCTAGTCATCTAGGAACTGGCTACATTTTATATATAAACACTAAACATTTCCATATGGATTTAAATAAATGCTAAAATTTCCAGGAATGCCAACTACTGTGTAAATCAAGGGAAGGTAATACATGGCTAAGAGGTTTGTGTACTATATAAGAAAATTTTGTTCCTGATAACGGTATCGCTCATGGTGTTGGATTACACAGTGTAATGCAGCTGCGTTAGTCAGCATTTCAAGCCACCAGTTTCTTAGTGATTCTAGATGAAGGTGCAAGCTTGTCTCTGCTTCACCTCCATTAGTTTTCCTGGCAGAGTTATAATGCGAGCATGTCCATATGAAAGTATATGAATGTGTTTAATAATATGTGTATGTGTATGTGCATGTGTGTAAATTTATGTGTTTATTTTTCCTCTCTTTTACAGTTAGAACAATACATTAGTGGTTTTGAAATCATTTACACATTCAGTAAGTATCTGTTGAGTAGCCACTTCATGTCAGGCATTGTTCTACACAACTGGGATATACAATTAAAGAAAACAGAAATCTTTGCTCTCATTCTAGTAGGGAGACATATTTCAGAGAAAGTAAGTGCAAAGAATGAGTAAAATATACACTATGGTAGAAAGTGACAAGTGCTGTGGGCAAAACAACAGAAACAAGCAGGGTGGGAGCAACAAGGAATGCCAAGTGTGGGGAAAGTGCAGATATGGCAATGTTGGAATGAAGGGGTCCTGGCAGGCTTCACTGGAAAGGTAATGTTCATGCAAAGCTTGAAGGAAGTTGAGAGAGTGGCTCATGCAGACTTGAGGACAAATATGTTCCCAGGATGCGCCTCTCTTTTCTGTACTCCACCTGCTATTGTCCTTTTCTCTCATTTCCTTCGTCTTCCCTCAGCCCTGGTGGTTTCCTACCCTTTCTTTCGCTACTTTCAGTTTTCCATTTTTCTTTCCAGCCTTACACTGGCTACTAAGGGCCCTCTTAGGCAGTGCCTATGTCCCTCAGGATTGAAGGAGTTACTGATAACACCACTCAAAATAGCTGTACCTCAGTTAAAGCTGCTGGTGATTTTGAAAACATAGATTTTTCTTGTGTGAGCTTATGAATGGTTAGGCTGTACGTTGTATGAGGGTGAGATGGGTTTTGTGACAAAGGCTGAAATAATCCACCCTCAGCCTCATTACTCTGTCACTCTCGCTGTGTCTGCTGAGTCCTTTGCTCATAGAATGTCCTCCAGAGGTTTTTGATAAGTTACTTTTAACTTCATCCACTGAGCTGAAAAATAACTCCCCTGTTACAGTTAAGTGGATGAAGGAATGATTTCTATAATTCCAATATTCCTTACACACCCCAAAAACCGTAGCTATGTAGAAGTCAGCTGATTGCCTCCAAAGTTTATTTTGTTTTTAAATAAACTTGTTCAGAATTCTATCTCCTGGGATCCAAAGGATGAAACCAAAGAAAGACTTTGCAGTTAAAGTCAAGAGGTTTATATTTCAGATGTATGAAAGAAATCCCAAAGTAATCAGTGGAAACACATAACTGAGATTAGTATTTTCAATATCTGAGGAATTTTGTAGGCTGGCTGCACATGCAAAATTTAAAGAGCTTGTGTTGGGCTTTCAGCAGTAAAGATTGTATGCTACACATAAGAAACCATATTCCAAAGTGCTCCCGCCATTGGGTGTTTCAGTTTGTTAGTATACAACCCAAAATAACACCCCTCACTTGTCCCCAAAAGAGATGTTTTTATCAAATCAATCAAACTCAGAAGAAAAAGAATAGAATGCTGAATGGTTTGTAATAAACATGAAGGGGCCTGCGCTATTATCCTCTCTGTCAGTTAATGGGAGATGTTTTGTAGGAATGGGAGCAGTGGTCTCTTACCCATGGCAGTTCTATGTGTGGTTGACAAGCATATATCAAGGCTACTGTCAGAGCCAGGGTAACTAGTGCAAATCCAGTCACTCTTCTGAGAGACATAGATGTGGTACTGAACCATGGCACCCAGCCAAACCAGTTTAGGAGAAAACAACAGAGCTGATGGGCTGTGAATATGTAAACAGATGGACAAGAGGTAAGACTTAAAGCATGTGTAAGTCAGGGTGCTGGTACCCATGGTGGCATTTTATGAGAGGAAATGAAATGTTATCTAGATGTTCATGTTCTCCTCTCATCACAATCCTATCTAGTACATTATCTCTCTAGAGCACAAATCAGGAGTTTCTGAGAGGACTGAATGAGATCATATCTGGATGTACTTTGAAAGCTTTAAGTTGGTACATAATTAAGCATTTTTACCTGAAGTTCTTAGTTCTTGAACATAGAACAGGTAGAGCAGTGTTTGTACTGGGTCCATTCATTGTCTTGGAGATATCTTTGCCATGACTTAGGCATGAGTTGTACACATCTGTATCTGTATCTGTATTCATCATGTGAGGCCATTGTACTAGATTCATATGTACCCCTGCAACTGGTTTGCATGGAATCCTGTCTTTTCTATCATACACTCCTTCCTCTGTAATCACTATTGAAATACCCACAATGTGGCACAGGAATTGTTGCCAGCTTTTTTGCTAACATACACATCAAAATAGATGTTTATTTGACAAGAAATAACATGTGAAAACTCTTAATATTCAGATGAAATTTGACACACCTGCCCCTTGACTCCACTAGTCTAGTCAATGGCAGTCAATATCCATGCAACACTGCAGCTGAAAGAGTCCATGCCCTGTGCCATTTCTCCAAGGTCCTCAGCTGTCCGACTTATACCTCATCCTTCCAGGATTTACAAGGAAGAATCTGTCTTGGAGGGTCTATCTTCAACTCTGTCTTTGATACTCTTGATGTTTCATATATATGCTGTTCACAACTCAGTCTTCCATGGGAGAGAAAACAGAATGGCTGCTTCCATCCTTCTTTCCACTGCATATTATCATGTTCCCCTTCACTGCTTTTCATTAGATGGTCTGATAGTAGCTGCTTCTGGCCTTCCTTGGGGGTGGGTATATATTACTAATGAATATTCCAACTTCATATAGCCTGTCTTTATTCACAGCCTAACTTGTTTAAGAGCTCAGCACAGTTGTCCTTGATTTTGATCACTTACCTTGGTGTTACATGTACTCCCTTTGTAGTTACATGCACATATAAGCAGTAACGATGGGTCCTGATCCATACAGTTTCCCATCAGCTATCATGACCATCTCTAGAACATGCATCTATCTCAAACCCAGCCAAGAACAGATTTTTGCCTATGGGGTTTAAAATTAACCTTCCTCTGCCATTCACATGAGGGAAGACACAGCTATCCTTTAATTGGACCAGATGTTCTCAAGTAGCAATAAAGGTTCTGGCAGAACAGAGTGATTTAGATGACAAAAGAAATTTGAATGTCTCTACTACCAACTCAATTAAAAGATGCTACATTTCTATTTGAGAAGTTTTTCAGCCACACAAAAGAAGGATTGCAATGCTATGACAAATCAAAAGACATTCTCGACCAGACTTACATGTGCACCATACCTAGAAATATGCTTGTCTGTGTTAGACTGTGGAAAACTTCAAATTGTAAGTCATGAAAGTGACACAGCGAGACATAAAAGCTTTTCCTGAGCTCGTGACTATGCTCAAAACAGAGAGAAGCTTCCCTATATTCTAGAATGCTTTTATTACCTGCCTCAGTCAACATGTCACATGATGGATGCTGTGCATTTTTTAAAGCTTAAGTACAGCAAATAGTCTTCAGGTTGAACTGAAGGCTCTTAAGCTGGGCACTTTGAGCCTCACCAAAATAGATGGTGTTAGTTTAGACTTGGTGAATCATTAACAACTTTTGATTGTCCGTTTGAGCAGAGCACAATTAGTGCAATTTGTCAAGCCATGTGTAATCTAAAGTGGAAATCCTAAATATGAAATGGGAAAAAAGGTAGTTAATGTGAGCCTGTCTCTTAAGATTTTTTTTTAACTTTAGGTAACTCTGGAAAACATAGATAGGCATTAGAGAGGGGAAAACACTGTTATCAGTTCCTCTTGCCAATTGCCAAATATGTTGAATGGGGGCTGATTTAGGCAATTTAAATATAGTTCCTGTCCATGTTTAGCTAGATCCAGGAACACTGCAGCAGCTATACCCATAGTGCTTTAGTGCTATCTTAATTTTGCTAATTCAAACAAAAAGACATTACATTTGTTATTGACCTTACTATTTTGATGTTTTTAAAGCACATTAACACAGTCATCATATATGAGAACTTGAAATTATTTTCTACATACAGATTTAGTTTCAAAAGTAGCAACATGTTGCAAAGTAGACGTTTACATTTTGCTACAATATGTACTTCTATTAATAATATGGCCATGTACGTCATTTCTTCATACCATCAAAAGACTTTGTGATTCAAGTGTAAACATCCAAACATCATCTCCTGGACTGCATTCATACCATAAGCAATTGACAACATACAAATGGATTGTCTTTCGAATATGCATCTGTGGTCAACACAGCTAACATTTGCACAGCACTCTACAAGTACATTTGCTGAGCACTTTAGAAGCAGTGGTATACACATTGCCTTATTGTATGCTTACAACACCTCTCTGAGGGATGGACAGTGGATGTTATCATACCCACTGTAAAAAGGGTATATGAAGTCCTGCATTATTTCCACTCCATACCACTTCTATGAATTCAGTTACAGAAGAATCAGTATCATAAGTTATAATTGAAAACTCAAGATTGTAGATATTTAGAATCCTAAATTTTTGACAAATTACATATGTACTGACATGGAAAGCAATTAAAGCTGCCTAGCACTTTAGCTACACTGTTATTGACCCTTCCATGGTACTGATTAATGAAACGTGTCATCACATCCCCAAAATAGCTGTACTGAGTAGTTTGAGTCATAAATCTGACCACTGGCAGTGTGGGCAATACCCTGCTGTGAGTTGGGATCTCAGCTTCCAAAAAGTCAGCTGCCATCCTGGATAATTGTGCCAGCTCTGTTCATCTCATGTTTCTGGAAGTGGCTGAATTCCCCCTCTTCCACGACCACATCCTCTCTTCCTCAGCTTCACCTCTTACCAAACTGAAATAAAGCAGGTTCACGTGCCTTTTCCTTTCAGGGCTAACAGTGTATGGCTTCCCACTTTTGCTAGAGTCCCCCGACCCTGTGCACAGCTCTGAATAGTCCTTTCATTAAATCATCTTTGAAATGCAGCTGAGTCTGTCTTACGTTTCTTACTGGTACTCTGACTAATGGTATTTCATTCCATTTATTAAGCTTCTTTTATGTCCCCGGATAAAGTTCTATGTTTTTTTAAATAAAAGTTTGCATACTTTATCTTAGATTACATTCTATGTATAATTTTGTTTAAACTAATGGAATACCTTTATATTGTATTTTAAGTGGTTATATTTGATATGTAGTCTTGAATACATGTAATGACATTAAGAAATGGTCACAATATAATGCAAAGCCAGAATAAAAGAGAATTACAAACTATGTAAACATCTGTAATATAAAATACGATCCCAAGGAAAAAAATCCCCAACATATTTTAAAGTAGCTTTCAGTAGCTAGATTCAGGGCAATTTTAAAATAGAAATATCCATATTTAAAAATTGACCATTGAAGAAGATATAACTCAAATTGTTGGAAAATATGCTGAACAGATAATACCTACATGCAGAAGATGGTTAAGTTGGAACTTCTACTTTCCTGGCCATACCCTACCATCAATGTCTTGACAATGAATCAAGTGGGAGCTGGAAGGGGAAATACTTTTCCATTCTGAATTCCTCTGTCAGTTCTTCCTCTTGACTGAACCCAATGAGAACCCAGCGGGTAAGGCTGCCTAGATCATACAGTTTCCTGGCGAAAAGTAGTATAGAAATGGGTAGAGTATGGAGCAGTGGGTTGGTACAAGCAAGACTAAACAAGAGAGGTTTAAAGGTCAATTATTTTAAAGATGTCAATTGTCTACCAATTTAATTTAGAAATTTAACACTATCCTAGTCGAGGTACCAAACCAATAAAAAAAATGTCTTTTGGGGGAAGGGAAGAACTTAACAAAAATGTTTCTAATGTTTATTACTAAAGAATGGGGATATCCAAGCAAATACTGGGGAATGAAAAATAAACAGTAATGAGAGGGGAATTTTCCCTACTGGGCAATAAAATACATTAAGAGGAGGATTATTCTAATTGGTAAGGAAACAGAATAGAAAATTATTACACATCTGTTTTTTTATTCAATTAATATTAATGAATGTTTCTCACTTGGTAAGAGTTCAGAGACAAGTGCTGATTATGGGATTGGGAACAAAAAGGGCAGGGCTTCTGCCCTCATAGTGTGTTTAGTCTTACAAATCAGGAAGACAGAGCTTAGGAAAAGAAATGCAAATTCAAGAAACAGTTTGAAACTGACAGAGATTACAGAGAATGGTAAATCCCAGAAATGGAGGGTCCAGGAAATCATGTTCTCTCATGAATTTTTCCATGCTGACTGCAGAACAGTTGTGTCATAGAAACTTTCTTTTAAAACACGCAGCTCTTGGTGGGGGGGAACTGATGAAGGGGTAGTTTAATAACCATAATATTGCACATGTAATTGTAGATTAATGATAATAAAATAAATTATATATAAAAAAAACACGCAGCTCCTTTGGCCCAGGAAATACTCTTTTGATAATATATTTGCATCAGTCAGGTTACATTTAAGAAGACAGAGCCGAGAGATCAATTAGAAAGGTCGTGAAGAGCTGAGAAGATAAAAAGACAAATTGGAATGTGAGACAACCCAGGGATTTGCAACAGCAGGAAGCCACCGCTACCCTAGGGCTGGAGGGATGCAGAGCAGAGGTGGTGTCGGGGCAGCTTAGGCCACTGGTGGGAACTGGAGTCCCAAAGGTAGAGGTTGCACAGCTGGAGCTAGAAACTTCAAGGAGATGAACAACTGCCAGGGAGACCATCTGAAGTGAAGAGAGAGAGCAAGAAATGCCCTGAATTCTCCCTGCTTCCTACCCTCCACAGCCTTCAGGCCTCTCCCATGAGGAAAACCCAACTGGAAGCCAGTGACAAGGGAGCCTGGAAAATGCAGGTGGCATGAGAACGCCTTCTTTGGGTTTGCAACTAGAACAGAGTATTTTCTAAACCACAGGGGAATACCCATGTGGAAAGAAGTGATTCCCCAACAATAGACGTCACCAGCCAAATTAGATACAAGACAGCCATTGATGCAATGACAACTACCTACTCATGCAACAGGATGGCGATTGGAGGAAGTCTATATGTATCAGGGCAGGTTAAAGATAAATGTTTAAAAATAACTGTGGAAGGTCTAAGATGACCCAGTGAGTCAGGAAAATCCAGAATGATAATTGTTGACTGAATTGATTTAAAAGATCCTCCTTCCTCTTATTTAAAGAGCCTTGAATCTTTGGGAAGCAAAGAAATTTTCATTCCTTTTAGATTGTAAAAGTTGTAATTCCTATGAGAACCACTTTATAATCAATCCTCAAGGCATCTTAAATTGGTCGAAACTTGTCCCTCCCCTTTCCAGGATCTTTTGATCTAGGTAGATGGTATTCGATAGTTATTTGTTTCGTAGAAGGTCTGAAAGATAACAGAGTATGAATGTTTAATCCCATTAATTTAACTTATAAAATGAATTCTTTTTTGTGAAAACCTCATAAATACAAAATGAAAATATTTCTTTCTTCCATTGCCTTAGATGCACATGAACGAATTCCCATAGCTGAGTGCAGCTAGTACACTCAGTTTTCATATGAAAAAGGTGTGAATAATGATCTGTTCTTAATTTGAGTTCTGTCAGAACTCTGAGGACTTTACTGACACTATTTTTATTTCTGTTGGGTTGTTCTCACACATATTAATAGCTTGTTTGTATGAAGCATCTACTCATTTAACAACTGGGCTCACCATATCTATCTAACCCCATCCCTCTGGTGAGACACTTTCATACAGTAGGAAAGAATGGACTTTGAAAGTCCACAGACCTGGGATTGAATCCCAGCCATCTCTGGGATGTGTACATTTAGGTAAGTTCTTTAAGCCCTGAGCCTGAGTGTCATCATTTGTGAAATGGCGATGACATTAGTATCTGACTCTTGGGTTGTCATGAGCTTTTCAAATAGGGTTACGTATGCAAACCATCACGTACAATACCTGGAATATAGGAAATGCTCAAAAACAGCTACATTTCTGCCTAATCCTATTACCCAAATATGGCTGGAGAGCTTTTTCTGGAGACAGTGGCATAGTCTAATGGGAAGAAAGTTATCCTCAGACTTATCTTCTGGAAGTCCTTCAAATCAGCCCCATAGAAAGAGCAACCTTGCTTAATCTTGAGGTGACCTTGCCATGGTGAGGCTCATATTTTTGTGTTGCTCTCTACTCTGTTCCCTTTATGTATAAGTGACATGTTTTCCTAGTTGGATTTTGAGCTTCTTGAGAGTAGGGGCTGTGCTTTTGTTTTCTATATCCTCCAGATTTGTTGCAGTTGTGACAGACACTCATTAAATTCATACTGAATACTTGCCTACAGTGAAACAAGCAGAATTACAGGGCTTGTAGGGAACTTTAAAATCAACTTGTGTAAGTTCATTTTAGAAATGAGAAAACTGAGGTTTAGGGATATGACAAGCATTGCCCAATGCTACACAGCGAGAAAGTGACGGAGCTAGCATTTAAACTCAGGTCTGTCTGATGCCTGTGTCCAAAGATAGTATTCTGAGAGACGATGAGCTAGAGTTGTTATAGATTATTTTTTTACTCTTCTTCTTAAAACCAAACTTGATCCAAGAGGGCATTGTGTAATCTGCGCTTCCTACAATGTATAAAGAACATGACAGTATGTGGAAGTTGCCTTGCCTTGAAAGCATTTTTCTTTTGTTCAAAAGAAAGTTATTAAGCACCTATTATGTAGTACATTGTGCTACAGGGCATCTTAAGGTGTATAAGACCCAGTGCCTGTTCTGAGGGTGGCCCTGTGACCTCATGCAAGAAAAGTCCACTTTGAGGAGGGGCCAGGAATGAGCTATGATTTAAGAAGTGGTGGGGTCGAGAATGATTCAATACAATTGTAGATGTGCTCCAGAGGTAATTATATTGACCAACTTATGTTAATTATCATCACACTTCTAACAACTTTGGGAACATATAAATAACTTCTGAAATGCTAAATATTATTTTTAATATAATTCTATGTTGTAATAGCACATCTGGGATTTCTTTTCTAATTTATTTTTCATCTGAGCTATTATTAATTATAATGGTGCTTGAGGCCTGAGGAAATAATTAACAATCTTTGTTAAGTGGAAAAAGACATTCTATATGCTGGAATTTCTGCCAAATCATTTGGCAGAAGTGGAACTAATTCCAAACACGGGAAACCCAACAACTAATACATAAAGCAAGTTAACGATTTTAGCCAGAATTCTTTTTGGCTGGCTCTTAGATATTTGTAATTAGGGCCCAGGGACCCATATGGGCTATATATGTGAGTCTTAGGGGATTTTGACTTCCACGAAACTGTATGCAAGAGGGTCTGGGCAAAAATTAGCATTTTTTTCTTGTTTTGAGAGTCCATCATTTTTATTATATTCTCAAAAGAATTAACGACTTTCCTATCAGGATACCAGGAGAGAAACAAAATAACTGTAACCCAAGGACTCTGACTTAACTTGTCCTTGCATCCCACCTATCTTCACCATATGTCATGAGGGGCCTTCCTTCTTAGTCTTTTCATGGAAGGGGGTGGAGGGATATTAGGAGACAGAATTCATCCCCAGAAGACAACCAAGATCTTTTTCACCACTGCATCCTCATTTGGGTTAGTTGCTTGTTGATCCCATATGCTCACTAATCACTCTTCATTTGACTGTCACTGAGGTTTTAACCTATATAGATAATTAATAACCATAGCATCCAGAAAACTCCCTTGGCAAAGTAGGTGCAGATCTGTGATTCTGAATGAATAGTCCTGGAATGAATACCTATGCAGTTCTCTATTCCTCATTCCTTCCATCTGTCTAAATCGTACCATCCAGAAAGGCCCAGCTCAAATCCCTCTTCCTCTGTGAAGTCTTCCTCAGTAGCTAGATGCAGAACTCTTCTATTTCCTGAAAGAACAGTATTCTTTTGGGCTCCATCAGCCATTTTGTCACTCAATTATGTTCAGCTTAGCACTATTTTATGCAAAGAGAATGAATGTTTTCTATGTGCATACTGTGCCCAAGCACAGCAGCTTGAACAGAGCAGGCATTTAAAAATCATTATTGAACAAATGTAGGGAATGTCTCAGTTTGTCAGCAGTATTCTCCACATCTGAGAAGTAAAAACCATGCTATCCTTAATTTGTAACCTTCATAGCACTTATCCATAGTTCTAAGCCATCAGTACCCCATAAATTCATGGGAGTAATGCGGTCATCAAAAAAACTGGGATTTGGCACGGAATATCTGTGCCTTCTAGGAAGAATGATAGCATTAGCAGCTGGCCTTGTCAATTTCCTCTGTATCCATTATAATCTAATGGATTCCACATCATGGATTCAACCAACAGTTTCAGTGGATGAGAAACATTTGGATTTTCAGCTTTGCTGCTGAAAGTGGTATGGGCCACTTTAATCTCCAAAGAATGTGTTTCTGGATATGCTATGTGATAGTTGTCAAATGTGTGCTCACCGAAATCTCATTAATTCAGAAGCATATAGTCATCAGTCACTATTGAAAATGCAGATTTACACTAAACGACTTAACACTTGAAGTGTAACAAACACATTACTTGCTTTGTCTCAGCTGATTCTTCTAAAAGCCCAGCAAGATATATCAGTGACTTGTTGAAGGTCATTCAGAGACTCCAGTACCTTTCCACTAAACTAGGCTACCATTCTAATCCATATATCCCTGCTTATGATGTACCAGGCTCAAAAGGAAAATTCTTTTCTCCTGAAAATCACCTTTCCTTGGCAGCTTTATGATATAACTCTACCACTTTGAAACAACAGAGTGAAGATAAAGCACAGACAAAATTAGATTTGACAACCTAATGGAGCACCTTCTTTGTTATTTGAAAATAACATTTAAGCATCATCATTCAACAGTCTTCAATTCCGGCAAGTAAGGGGCATGTTCATTTGGCATTTGAAGGAGAGGTGAAACCACCAGGTCACACAGGAGAAGGCAACAAGGAATTCTACTTTGATCAGTTATGTTTCTTATTGGCCTTTGATTAGAAAAGCTTCCCTTGGATTTCAGTAGACAGTACCTTATGTATTCCCTTTAATTGTTGAGAAACAAAAACTTGCCAAAAGTCCAACTTGATTACATTATGCAATACATATTTACTCATTTTTTTTATCAGCTCTCATTTTACATAGGCTTGAAAAGAAAAGCTTTGTAGTAAATCCCTTGTCCTGTGTGGTTTAGGGCCCCCTGTCTGAAAATAGCTTATTTGAGCCTAAAAACTCCTGATGCTGATGGCCTCCTCTAAGGTATGTTATATTCCTAAAGCTCATGGATAAAGGAAAAACAAACCGTTCATGATTCTATCCTCTTTGTACCTCCTCTTCTTTTTTCCAGACATGTCTTTCCTCTTCATCTAGACATGTCTAAATCATCCTCATAACCCATGCCAGAACTCAGTTCCTCAGTGAAGCTAATGGATTCCTGCAAGTAGAATTATCCTTTTCCTCCTCTGTGTTCCACAATATCTTATTCATTCCTTTATTCTACACTTGCTGGATTACATTAAAGCCCAGTGTTTACTCTTCTGTTTTCTCATCTAGACTGGGGCAACTTGAGGGTGGGACCCATCTCTGACTTCTTGCTGTTTCCTGCAGTGCCCAGGATATCATCACTTCTTTCCTCACTTCCTTTCTAACATTTATTGACTGCCAAATACTGTGTTAAGGAGCCAATAGATTTTAATCTATGAGGCAAGTAATGTTATCCCAATTTATACTCTGAGAAAACTGAAGGTTCAGGAAGGCTCATGAAACTTGTCTAAGATCATGCACCTATGTAGTTGAGAATGTCTTTTTGAAGTAAAATTCACTTAACACAGAATTGACAATTTTTTAAATAAACATTTCCTTGACATTTAATTCATTCAGTGTTGTACAACTATCATCTCTATCTACCCTGGAACAACGCAGGGGAATAAAGGGTGCCGACCCAAATACAGTTGAAAATCCCCATATAACTTTTGACTCCCCCAAAACTTACACTAATAGCCAAATCTTGACTAGAAGCCTTAACAATATAAACAGTTGAATAACACATATTTCACATGTTATATGTATTATATACTGTAAACTACAGAAACTAGAGAAAATAAAATGCTTTTTTCCACAAATTGTCACAAACCTCCAGAAAATTTTCTAATGTACTTACTGAAAAAAATCCATGTGTAAGTGGTCCCACATGGTTGAAGTTTGTGTTGTTTAAGGACCAACTTTAGTTTCAAAACATTTCATCAACACAAAAGAAACTGTACCCAGTGAGCGGTCACTCCCCATCCTCTCCCACCACCCCACCAATCACTAATCTGCTTTCTGTCTCTATGGATGTACCTGTTCTGGACATTTCATATAAATGAAATCATACAAGATGTGACCTTTTGTGTCTGAGAAGCCTGGATCTTACTTCAATTCTCCCTGAATTAGAGTCCATTCCGTTACCTACTACATTTTTCTGTTTTACATTATGGATGCCTACTATACATTTGACGAATGAATAAATGAATGGTTATAGAGAGGATACTGTGCAACTTATTTTCTACTTACCCAGGTGTTTATGATTTTACTTCCCTTCCTAAAAGATCCATTTGTAGCTTTTAAAGTATCAGTCTGAGACCACTGCTTCATGGTAGCTAAACAGAAAGGAAGGTGGTGAGAGGCACAGGTGTGCAGTTAGCTCTCTCTTTGGGGTTCATGTTACTTCAGATTGCCATCTTTAATTGATTTCATCATTATCACACTTTTAGGATAAATGCAGAGGGACAAGGTGATTTAGTGAAGCTGGCCAGCTACACTGTGTGGGAATGGACTGTTATCAGTTTGGTTGCTGGGACTGAAGGAGCTGGCTCCTGGAACAGAGATGAATGCTGTTTTCTCTGGTACTGCTCTTCTCCAACATGTGAGCTATTGCTTGGATGGAAACTGGTTTTTGAGGACTGGTATCTATGGGCTGCTAAGATCTGAGAAGTGCCTCCTTGCTGATTTGCTAGTAGAAGTGTTAGAGTGTGGATTTTTTTTTTTGATTCACAATGTAGAAAGTGACTTTTGACACTATTGGAAAAGCAATCAAATGCATGGCATTTAATCTTTAATTAATGACCTGTCTGGTTATAACTAAGGAAATTCCAAATAACTCTTTCTTTTTCATGTTTCTGTAGAAATGCACATTTATTTTATATCACTTCATTGGAGCATGTCTCAGGAAGCTTTCTTAATGATGTCTATTTTTATTAGAAATTTAATTACAGCATCACTGATATGACAACAGAAAAGTAGTACAGTTAACTCTTAGACCATCTGCTCTTTGGGGAACTACTTCAAATTTGGCATTTCTTGTTTTGTTTTATGATTCTACAATGGGAAATTCAGTTTTAGTTACATTTATTTCCAGGAAAAGAGGAAATAAAACCCAAGGTCATAATTTTAAATGGTTTTCTACTGTTTATGTATGGATTTGGGGAAAGGGACAATTATCATCACAGTTTTATTCACCACCAGTTGTTTATTTATGCTCAAATGTACCACTATACATATACTTAAATTCAAGTTTTTATTTTGAGATAATTGTAGATTCACATGCAATTTTAAGAAATAATAAAGTGAGATCCAGTCTACCCCTACACAGTTTCCCTCAATGTCTTGCAAAGCTATAGTATGTACAATATCACAACCTAGATACAGACATTGATACAGTCAAGGCACAGGAAAATTCCATCACAATGATCCCTTGTGTTACCCATTTAGAGCCACACTCACCTCCCCCAAATCTTCATCCCTAATTTCCAGCAACCACTAATCTGTTCTCTATTTCTATAATTTTGGCATTTCAGGGCTGCTGTATAAATGCAATCATACAGTATGTAACCTTTTAGAATTAGCTTTTTTCATTCATCATAGTTCTCTGGAGGTTCCTCCAAGTTGCTGTGTGTGACATTTTCTTTTAATTGGGAGCCAAATTACAGATACTTTACAAGCAAAAGTGAGATAATTGGAGATATTCAGACCTGAATATCGTTTTCCAGAATTTCATTTTAATCTGATTGTTAAAATGGGAAGTTAGCACATTCAGTGTATGTATCTAATCCATGCTTCCCAGTCCATTTCTGTATGGCACTTATTCCAGGACCATAAACTCTTCAAGGGCAGTGACCATGCTGTGCTTACCCACCAGTACTGATTTTCTTTTGTAGACTGCACTTACCACAAAATCAAGAAACTACAAAAATAATCTGTGAGTTTGAAAAGTGGCAAGTTGTGTTTACTCTCGTAGTTGACACAAAAAGAATCCGTTAAGGGTCATTTATCATGCGCAGTCTTCCACTGAGACTATAAAGACAGATCTAAAGGTCCTAGTATGATATATGAGTTAAATAAAACAAGAGATAAAAATTTAAGTACCACAGCCCTACTATTTTTAAGTCAATCAAAGGTTTTGTTGAGATTTTATTGATAAACCAAATGCGATGCAGCTCTTTGAAATTCAGCCAATTCATTAGTTATTTCCTCTGTGGTAGTGCTGTTTTCTCAGCCCTGCTTAAAAGAGACACTATGCCTTGATCGGCAATGCAACCAGTTGAAAAGCAGAGTTATCTTCCTGGGAAACAATGTAAAAAAAAAAAGAAATACTCTTGTAGAATTAAAATGTCTTTTATACGGTTAAGGCCCGTATTTCAAACTGAATTCTTCAGGCACGTATTGCATCGTGGTGTAGTGGAAAGAATAGGAGGTTTAAGATCCAGGGAGACTTGGCTTTGACTCCCAATTCTGTTGCTAACTATTTGTCTGACATTGGCAAGATACCACAAGCCTCAGTTCTACATGTATATTATGGGATATTATTAATACTTAACCTACTCTAGCATTATCTCCACTTCTCTGCTCCTCCTTGAAGCAAACTTTCTTGAAAGAGTTACCTAGAGTTTCTGTCTTCCCTTTCTTACCTCCCATTGTCTCTCAGCACACTCCACTAGGTTAAGTGCACCATTTCAGTGAGGTTTACCTTATCAAGATCACCAGTGACCCTGAAGTTCCACCTCAGTAGCTTTAGCCTGTCTAGAGGACCAACAGGGCCAGATCCACCAATGCTCAGTTACTTGAGATATTGTGTAGCATCTTGGAAAAGAACTCTTCTAGAAGGAGAGCTAGGCTTTTCAAATGCTGTCCAATGTCAGTTTGGGAGAGGAAAGGAGGAGATGAGGGGAAGATTCTAAGAATATCATGGTGTCTGTCACTCAAATTGTCCTCAAGCCTCGCTCCCAAAGATCAGAGTTCTAGAGTGTGAAAATCATCATAATATGCGGCAAAAATAACAATATAAAAAACTATGTCAGTCAAGTCTATATAAGATGTGAGGTGCATACAGCTGTAGCCTATATATGTACTAGAGTACAACAGCTAAGTGCACCAATTATAGGGACAAAATAGGGTACCTTTGTCATTTGGGGTGACCTTGGAGCACAAAGTATTACAGATACTGGTGCACAGAACAGATAGAACTGTGTGAGTCAGAACCAGGTCAGTCTCCATTTGCAGTACAAATAGGACCTCTTCCTTAGTGCTCTGTCATCAGTTTTATAGCTGCAATGTACCCCTCTGTTTGTGACATGGTGGTCTTAGTATGGCCATCTCAGTGAGGGGTGAAACTCTAGCAACTGGAGCAGGAAAAGAGAAGAAAATTGTAGATGCTGTCTGGTAGTCATGAGGGCTAATTGACAAGCACACACCAAACACATCCCTTGACATTTCCTAAAACTCTAGGAATTTGAGAAGCAAATTTGAAGAATTTGAAGAGTGAAGGGGATATTGGCTTTCTATCTAATTCAAAATGAAATCTATACTCCTTCTCCTGACTTCCCAGACTCTGCATGGTCTAACGTGTACTTACCTGTCTAGCTCGTCTCATACAACCTTTTTCTTCTCATAACACACCATTCACATTGCGCTTCTTTATGTTCCTTGAACATATTAACCTTGTTTGTACCCCGTGGCCTTGAATTCTTTAGTTTATATGCCTAGAATGCTCTTCTGGTTGTCCTCTTGTCATTCACGTCTCATCTCAAATGTTGCCTCTAGTCTAGAAAGGCCTTAACTAAACACCTTGTCAAAGGTGCCTCCCTTCTTACTCCCTCATAGGTTTTACTTTATAACACATTTTATTACATGAAATTGAAGACATTTTTTTACCTGCTTGTTTGCTTCCCTTCCTCCAAACGTAAGCTTAATGAGGGCGGGGGACTTGCCTGACCTGTTCAAGGGGTACACCCAACATATAGAACAGTGTTTGACAAGGAACAGGCACTCATAAATGCTTAATAAATACTTACAATTAATAATTAATTATTTTATAAGTAAGTATTATGTGCTATAATGTAAGATATTAACATATCAAACATTGTTACTTTATATTCTATCTGTACATTATAGATACATAATTATATCATTCCAAGCTTGATCATTTTTTGGCTTAAATTTATAGTAATTAAGTATAATTGATTGATAATTAAATATAAATGAGTGAGATGAGAGTTCATGGTATAACTGTGA
>JAVSCE010011183.1:0-34944 GCA_032199065.1 Smutsia gigantea
TTCATGGTGGGAGATGAGAGAAGCAATGCTTTGCCCTGTTTGGAGAGGTTGTCAGGCCTGCCTTGGGCCACTGAATCCCTGAAAGTCTTACTAATGTGGCAGACCCCTGAGACTTTGTAGAGTTTACCTTCCATCCTCTAGAGTGCATCTGTCTTATCAAGGCAATGTGCTCACCATCTCTTGCTCAACTTGCCCTATTAATGTGATATAATAGATACAGTAATCCATTGTGATATTCTGTGGGATGTCCAGATGGTCCAGGTCTTTTTAAACTGTAAGTTGACACAGGATGAGAAAGATAAATAGCCCTATGGCAAAACCATCAACAAATATTATTGTCAGTCCCACGTGAGTATGAAGTGTTTCTGATCCTCTTTTTTGATCAGGATAGAGAGGAATGGTTTCACTAAATCAGTGGCCACCGGCCATACCTGAGGTCTTTTAATCTGCTCCAGCAGTGACAGCATGTTCAGTACAGCAGCTTCAGTCAGGGCTACTACTTGGTTGAGCTTGCTGTAGTCTACAGAAATTCTTCAGGATCCATCCAGCCTCCTCAGGGGCTGAACTGATTAATTCAGTGAGATATGATGGGACTAACACCTCTGCATACTTTTGATCTTTCAGAGGAGCACTGATTTCCACCAACATCCCTGGATTAGATACTGTTTTTGATTTACTGTTTTGATGGTGGGGTGTAATTTCAGAGGCATCCATTTGGATTTTCCCACTATAATAGCTCTTAACCCACAGGCCAAGGAAACCACATAGGAGTTCTGACAACCCCAGATATGTCCATTCCAATTGGGCATTTGTGAACCTGTGGACCCAGTGGACCCACTGTGCGCAGGACCAGGCCAGGACCTCATTTATTATCTTACCACTCCCATGCTTCTCAACATGGCTGGTGCCACTCTCACCAGCATATTCCTTATTGATTGTATAAGTTGGGTATATTCTCCGGGCTCTCCCATAGAACATAGTCAGCCAGTGGGTTTTCGAGACTCAGGTAGTGTATCTGCTCTAACGTATCTTCTCTGACTCCTTTGATCCTTTCCTCCATAACCTGCCATGGAATTTCCAGCATTTCTGCTTCAGTTGGTGTGGCCCGTTGTTTTCTCCAAGTTCCCGTAAGCCATCCAACAGTGTATACTAACATCTCCTAGAGTCTTTGCCAGGTTTTAAGTTCTATGCCCTGGGATAGTGTTCCAACTTCATGTCCCACCCCCGATCCATTGTCCTCAGGGTCCAGTCTCATGCATACTTTCCCAGCTTCTGCCAATGCATATTAGCCAGATTCTTCAGCTTCTGGGTATTAATTCCTTTCCTTCCTTTGCAAGCTTAGAACCTCTGCAGTCAGGCTGTGCTAGGATTTGACCCTGGTTATTGATCTAGTTGCTGAGAGGGAAAGGGGTTAGATTCTGAAAGGAGCAAGCATTGTTTTATAAGGTATCTGCTTCATTAGAGGCCTCTGCATTGTTTTTTTAAAGTTTATTTTGATATCATTAATCTACAATTAAATGAGTAATATTATGGTGATTACAGTACCCCCTTCATCAGGTCCCCCCCCCCCGCCCAACCCCATTACAGTCACTGTCCATCAGCCTAGTGAGATGCCATAGAGTCACTACTTGTCCTCTCTGGGTTTTCTGCATTGTTTTTAAGCAGAGGGAAGGTCTATATTCTAACAAGGAGTGGTGGGCTACTTCTGCAGGTTCAGTGGGATCAGGAAAATCTGTACATTCAAGGTGTTACATGCATTTCTCAGATTTCCCCATCCCAAGTCTCAGGGCTCCACTCTTGTCCTATTAGGACCCTTAGCATGGCACAGGTGTGCTGGGCCTGAGAATTCAACCTTCTCTGAAGTTTGCTGCACTTATAATTATGTCCTAATCCTGGCCCATCCCTTTATCTTTTGCCCTCTGGTTGCAGAAGATGCCCTCCTTAAATGCAGCTAAGATATCCTCTGGCTTTCACATTTTGCATCGAATTAGTGATCATTCACCCTAAGCTTGTCAAATCTTTCTTCAGCTAATCAATGATGTTCAGTGAATAGTCACCCAAATCTGCTTACCATTTCCCTTACACCTCTCAAGTACCAGGGATATTTCACCAGCTGGTACATTCCCTTCCACCAGTATCTCATTACATTCCACCATCAGTAAAATTTACTGCTGCTCAAAAGCCCCAGAGGCCTGCACTGTAATTCTCCCACTCAGGACAATAAACTCCACATTGCATCTTTTCCTGCTACTGTCACCTCCTGCCAGATCACACAGTCCAAGTGACATCCTGCTGGTGCCACAGCCTGGACCTGCTGCAGAGCACTTTGTGTTGCTGTCTGTGCTCCACCCCCTACAAATGATAGCTCCTCATTGCCTGCTGGCTGCTGAGTGACCCAGGTCCAGAGTGACATTAGAGTCTTCTTGTAGTTTGACTTCTTCAGCCCACTGTTTTAAGTTGGGTTCTTTGGAAACAGATTTTGAGACAGAGATTTGCATGCAGGAGGCTTACTGAGGAGCGCCTTTGGGATCAGTACCTGTAAGGAGGCCCTGGTTGGGCAGAGGGAGAAGCTGGTTCACAATGCAGCTGCATCAGAGGCCTCCGCTGAGCAGGGGAACCTCTGCGGCTGAGATGGTCCTTCAGAGTCAGCCTATACTGAGACAAAGAGGCTGGCCTTTGTAGTCACCCATAGACCAGATATAAGCCATGAGCTACCTGAAGTAGGTGTAACCTTGGCCGAGGTAGTTCTCTGTGACAGAAGACAGTGCCTACTGGGACAAGGCCATGAGCTGTCAACAGCTGATATTCAGGGTGCACTAGTCTGAGGAAAGGATCTGAGCAGAGCATGGCGTGTCCATGACAACTGTGGTCAAAAAAGTGTGAAAAATAGTAATACAGTCTACACACATCATCATTTTATAAATGAAAAATCTGCAGGGCTTGTGAGGAGACAGTGTCAGTAACGGAGTGTGTGTGAAAGAGAATGAGAGCAAAAAGAGACTAGCTGGGCTTGGGGCCTTTGGGGGCATGCCAGGGAAGTCACAGGGGCCCATTTGTGCTGTGTGTATGTGTCAGAGACCCTGACTGTGTGCATGTAGATGGCCCTGGAATGGTTCCTCCCCTTACCCCCCCTTCAGTGAGAAACGTGAGTGGGGACGAACTTCTGTCTGTGGAGAAGCCTGTCAGGTAGGAATCCTGGGCCTAGTGGAGAGGCCGCCAGAAACCGAGCTCAGCCGGGGTGGGCCCAGGGACAGTGACAAGCAATTCATGATGTACCTACTGCTGCTCCTACCCACCTTCCCTCCTATGGCTTCCCCTTGTCCTCAGCTGCATTCCTCACCCCCATCACTGCTGGCTCTGGCTTCTGTAGAGGCACTGCCAGCCTGCTCTGCTCTCTGCTGCTCCTTTTCTGATATAGCTGCCCACCCATGGCTGTTGTGTCCCTCACAGCACACAACCACACGGGGTGAATGTGTTCCTCCTTGGGAAAGCAGAGAGATGCTTCAGCACACAAGCAGACATAGAGACTGAGACATACATCTATATGTTTCTCTAAAGTTCTTCACCATTTACGAACCTCCATGCAATTTCAAAGCATGGTACAGTTTGCAAAGCACTGCTCATTTTGTGAAGCTTTGCAAAAACCTTTACGATAGCAGACTGACAATAGACTCTAATTTGGGGAACGCCTGCTCTCTGTGGTTTAAAGACTTATTTTATAGTTTGCAATGTCCTTTGACATTTACACACTTCCATGAGGATTACAACAGCCTTTATTGTTCACAACACACTGATGAGTTTTCAAAGTGTTGCAACAATTACAAAGCACCTTAATGGTTTCTCTAGTGGCACTGAAGAGGCAAAGGGGTCAAAAGACGCACCTGGGTTTTGTCTTCCTGAGATTTGTACACTGACCATCGTGCTCTGCTTTTCCTCTCCAGGGCGAAATACTTCAAAGGGAAAAAGATCCATGGAGAAATTGACATTAAAGTAGAACAGGTTAGTTGGGGCAGGTGGACCTGGGGGTCAACTGTCTAGACTGAAAACTGAGTGGTCATTTTGGTGTGATGTGTGTGAATCACCAGTGTTTTTTCCTTCTTAGGCTGAATTCTCTGATCTCAACCTCGTGGCTCATGCCAATGGTGGGTTCTCTGTGGACATGGAAGTTCTTCGGAATGGGGTGAAGGTTGTGCGGTGAGTATGAAAAGGGTGTATTGGTGTTATGGAGAGGCATAGGGACTCCCTTAGAGCTGAGGGAGGGTCCCCACCTCCCCACCTATCCTTCTGTGAGCAAAAACTTAGGCACATTACAATGGCCAAGATACGGAAACCACCTAAATGCCCATCAGTAGGTGAATGGATAAAGAAGATGTGGTACATATATATAATGGAATATTATTCAGCCATAAGAGAGAAGGAAATCCTGCCATTTGTGATGATATGGATGGACCTTGAGGACATATGTTAAATGAGATAAGTCAGACATAGACAAATACTGTATATGTCTTATATGTGGAATCTTAAAAAACCAAACTCATAAAAACAGAAAGTAAATTGGTGGTTACCAGGGGCTTGTGGGTGAGAGATAAGAATGGTGTTAAGGTTACAGACTTGCAGCTGATAGATAAATAAGTCCTAGAAATCTAACGCACAGTACAGTGAATCTAAACAATGTTGTATCATAATCATCAAACTTGCTAAGAGACTAGATCTTAATTATTCCCACCACAAAAAAATAATTGATAATTACGTGACATGATAGAGGTGCTAAGTAATGCTACAGTGACAATCAGATTACAGTATATAAATGTGTCAAATCAACGTGTTGTACACCTTACATTTACACCATGTTATATATGAAATACATTTCAATTTTTTTAAAAAGGAACTTAGGTACAGAATGTGGGGAGATAACTTCTCTTCTGAAGAAAAGCCAAGGATCCCAGCAGACCACAAGCCAAACTTTTCGGTTATTAATTCAACAAACATTTTTTGAGCATCTACTGCATGCCAGATGCTGCTCTCAGCATTTTGCATTCAACAGATAGTTGTTGAGAACCTATTGTATGCCGGGTAAGAGCTGAGGACCTGGCAGTGAACCAAACAGATCCTAAAACACGCAAACAGAACCTCTCTGCCTTCATGAAGCTTACATTCTGTTGGGAGATATACACAAAAAATAAATAAGAAAATGTAAAAGTGCTCAGAAAAAAATATGTAGCAACAAAGGGATGTAGGGATTGTTGGATCGTGGAGGGATCTTTAGTTTGGATAAGGTAGCCTGATAGCGTGAGAGACATTTGAGGAAAGACCTGAAGGAGGTGAAGGAGAGTCACATGCAGATATCTAGGAGAAAATGTCTCAGGCACAGGGAACAGCCCCTGCTAAAGCCCTGAGGCTGGAATTTATTTTGGGCAGCATCCTTTGAGGACTGGCAGTAGTTTGAAAGACTGTGACTAGGAGCTATCAGAGCTGAGTAGGAAGCTGCAAGCTGACGTTGGCAAGGAAAGGAGTAGGCAGGAAAGTCTTAAAGGGGTCACCAGATGGGGAAAGGGTAGAGAGGGGGCTAGAGGCGGCAGGAGCTGCTGAGGTGAAAAACCACTTTGCAATTTCTAGGAGCTGTGGAGATTTAGAAAACTTGGTCTTTGTTCTAAGGGTGGTGGGAAGCTTCTGGAGGTGGGGGAGGCCTCAACACGCCTGCTCATGCCACCTCAGGTCTCTGAAGCCGGATTTTGTGCTGATCCGCCAGCATGCCTTCAGTATGGCTCGGAACGGGGACTACCGCAGCTTGGTCATCGGGCTGCAGTATGCCGGCGTCCCCAGCGTGAACTCTTTGCATTCTGTCTACAACTTCTGCGACAAGCCCTGGGTGGTAAGTGACAGGAAAGGTGCTCCTGCCAGAGGGACTATCTCATGCATGCATGTGGGAGCTCGAAATCCCTGTGACTTGGGGCAGCTGAGGAAGCTTGGAAGCCTGCAGCCCCGCTTGGAGACCGCCTCCGGGTGAAGGACTCGCTGACCTCTCTCTCCTGGCTCTCATAGTTTGCCCAGATGGTTCGGCTGCACAAGAAACTGGGGACAGAGGAATTCCCTCTAATCGATCAGACCTTCTACCCCAATCACAAAGAGATGGTGAGTCTGGGGGAAGTAGAGTGGGCAGGAGGGAGAAACGTCTTGATAGATGTGTTACCAATGGTGTGCTTTCAGAGAGGACGGCTGGCGTGTGCACGTGGAGGGTTAAGTTGCTTCGTGATAGGGTTTATTATTAGTTTATTAGTAGTGCCACGAATTTACTTATGTGGTTACAAGTGTGATTTAAATCATTGACCCTGTTACTCACCAGTATTAAAAATTAATTTCTAATGTAAATTAACAGAACCAATGTAATGAATCAGATTATATTACATATAGAAATCAAGTCATTATCACTAACATTATCAAATATTCCTCCTGATAGAAATGTTACCAGTGTTTCATAATGAGGATTGGCAATAGAAAATATGCATGTGTAAATTAATATTACAAATTAAATTATTTACAAATAGCAATTGAATTGTTGGTTACTATTACCATAAAATAAAATAACTGCTACAAATTATCACCAGTACTACAAATTATTATTACTGGTGTAAATTTTGAATGCCAGTGTTATGAATTAAATTATAATTCCTAATAAAAATTGAATAATCATTGCAAGAATCATCAAAGATTATAACAATTATTATAAGTTATCAATATTACAAATTATACTCTAATATAAATAAGTCCCTATTTTAAATTATATCATACTTAATCAAAATCATATTATCATTACTTATATATATCATCAAATATTATAACTGATATTATAATTTATTACCCATATTACAAATTAAGATTCTCATTGTAAATGATTAGTGCCTGTTGTGAATTACAATTACTAGATGAAATGAAGCTATTAGTACAAACGTTGTAAAATATTGTTACAAATCACCACCAATGTTACAAATTAAGATTACTGATATAAATTACAAGTAACAGTGTTTTGAATTATCTTATAGTTACTAATAGAAACCATTATTAATATGATTAACATTCCAATTGGTATTATAAATAACTACTAATATTAAATTTATGATTGTGAATGTAAATTATGAATATCACAGTTATGAATCAAATGTTAGTTACAAATAGAAATTGAATTACCATTATTTATTCCATCGAATTTTTACAAGTAATTTTACAAATTTTTAACAATGTTATAAATTATATTTACTTATATAAAAAAATCACCATTTTATGAATTAAATTACAATTAAATATCAATACGGACCTAACATTACCAACTTGGTTAAATAAACATCAATACTAATATTAAAAATTCTTAACCAATATTACAAATTATGGTCATTGACAGAAGTTAACAGTGTTATGAATTAAGTTTACTCACAGATGGAGATCAAATAATTACTTCTTAAGAAAGCCAGTTGATATTATTATTATTCCACATTCTTTGAGAGACAGTATAGCTGACTGGTTAAGAGCATGGACTCTGCTCCAGAATTTCTGTATTGGAATCCTAGCTCTACAGCTTACTAGCTTCCTAGCACAGAAAAGTAACTTAAATGCTCTTTACCTCAATTTACCCATCTGCATAATATGGGTAATAGTAGCTTCTGCCTCATAGAGTTGTTGTGAGAATTAAATTATGTAATGAGTATAAAGTGGTTAGAACAGTGCATCTGGCATATATTAACTGCTACATAAATGTTGATGAAGTTCCGTTCTAGTCCTAGTTTGTTGAGTGTTTTTATCATGAAAGGATGGTGACTTTGTCAAATGCTTTTTCCATGTTTATTGATATGATCATGTGGGTTTTTCCTTTATTCTATGAATATGGTATATTATGTTAATTGATCTTCATTAAGCTGAGCCACACTTGCATTCCTGGGCCAAATCCCACTTGATTGGATGTATAATCCTTTTTATATGTTGTGGGATTCAGTTTTTAGTATTTTGTTGAGAATTGTGGCATCTATAATCATAAGGGATATTGGTCTGTAGTTTTCTTATGATGTTTTTGTCTGGTTTTTGTATCAGGATAATAGTAGCTTCATAGAATGAGATGGACAGTGTTCCATCCTCTTCTATTTTGGGGAAGAGTTGTGAAACATTGGTGTTAATTCTTTTGAAATGTTTGGTAGTATTCACTAGTGAAGACTTCTGGTCCTGGACATTCCTTTATGGGCATTTTTTGTATTACTAATTCAATCTCTTCATTTATTATGGCTCTACTCAGATTTTCCATTTCTTCTTGATTCAGTTTTGGTAGTTTGTGTCTTTCTAAGAATTTGTCCATTTCATCTACGTTTTCTAATTTGTTGGCATACAGTTGTTCATAGTACTCTTTTATAATCCTTTTTATTTCTGTGAGGTTAGTACTTATGTCTCCATTTCACTTTGGATTTAAATAATTCATTTTCTGAGTTTTTTATCTTAATCTACAGGTTGTCAATTTTGTTGATCTTCTCAACTTTTGGTTTTGTTGATTATCTCTATGATTTTTCTATTCTCTATTTCATTTATATCCATTCTAATCTTTATTACTTCCTTCTGCTTGCTCTGGGCTTAGTTTTTTCTTCTTTTTCTAACTTCTTAAAATAGGAGAATAGATTATGATTTGATATCTCTCTTCTTTTTAAATATACACATTTACAACTATGATTTTGCTTATAAGCACCACTTTAGCTGCATCCCTTAAGTCTTGGTATGCTGTGTTTTCTTTTTCATTCATCTAAAAGTATCTTCTAATTTCCCTGGTGATTTCCCCTTTGATCCATTAGTTATTTAGGAGCATGTTGTTTACTTTCCACATATTTGTTAATCCTCCAAGTTTCCTTCTGTTATTGGTTTCTCATTTCATTCAACTGTGGTCAGAAAAGATACTTTGTATGATGTCAGTTCTTTTACATTTATTGAGATGTTTTGTAGTTTGACATACAGTCTTACATCTTCACACATCATGTGCCCACGAATATAGACTTAAAATTATTGCTTGATGCAATTGTCTTTTAAACTAGATAGAGGAAAAAAGAGTTGCAAAAAAATGCATTCATACTATCTTTTATATTTATGTAGTTACCTTTACAGGTGCTCTTTATTTCTTCATTTGGTAACTTCATTCAAGTTACTGGCTAGTGTCATTTCACTTCAGCCTGAAGAACCCTCTTAGTAGTTCTTATGGAAGTGAGCTAGTGATTAATGATCTCAGTTTGTATATCTGTGAATGTCTTAATTTCCCCTTCATCTTTGAATACTGAAGGATATAGAATTCTTAGTTGACAGTTGTTTTCTTTCAGTGCTTTGAATATGTTTTCCCACTGCCTTTTGACCTCCAAGGTTTCTGATGAGAAATCAGCTATTAATCTTACTGAGGATCCCTTGTACATGATGAGTCACTTCTCTATTATTTTCAAGATTCTACCTTTGTCTTTGTCTTTCATCAGTTTGTTTATCATGCATCTAGATGTAGATATGTATGGGTTTATCCTACTTGAAATTCAGTGAACTTCTTGGATGTATAGATTAATTATTTTTTAATCAAATTTAGGAGGTTTTCAGCCATTCCTGCTTCAAATATTCTTTATTGCACCTTTCTCTCCCCTCTTTCGTTTTGGGACTCCTGTTGTGTGTGTGCTGATATGTTTAATGGAGTACCACAGGCCTCTGAGGCTCTGTTCATTTTGTTTGTTTTGTTTTCTTTCTGTTCCTCAAATTGGATAATCTCCCTTGACCTATCTTCAAATTGACTGATTCTTTCTTTTGCCAGCTCAAATCTACTGTTGAGCACTGCTAGGGAATTTTTCATTTCAGTTATTGTGTTTTGCAATTCCAAAATTATATTATTTTGTAGTTTTTATCTCTTTGTTGATATCCTCTATATGTTAGAACACTATTCTTATACTTTCATTTATTCTTAAGACATGGTTTCCTTTAGTTCTTTAAAAATATTCTAAATAGCTTATTTATTAATTCCAACATCTGGGCTTCCTCCGAGATTGTCTATTGACTCCTTTATTTTTCTGTGTTTGAGTCATACTTTATTACTTCTTTGCATCTCTCATAAATTTTTGTTTCAAACATAACATGTTAAATAACACAGTGTGGCACCTCAGGAAATCAGATTCTCCCCTCTCCCCAGGTCATTGTTTTGCTTTGTTTTTTAAGTGACATTCCAGAACTAATTCTGTAAAGTCTATGTTCTTTGTCATATATGGCCACTGAACTCTCTGCTCGATTAGCTTAGTGGTCAGCTAATGATTAGACAGATTATTTCTTTAAACACTTAGAACCAGTAAGTCTCCAAGTCTTTGTTGATGCAGCCTGTGTGCGTGTTGGTTCATGCCTGCAGTGCTGAGGCAGGCTGTTTACAACTTTGCTTTATCCTTCACTTCCTGCTTGTGCATAGCCTCAAGGTCAGCCAGAGATCCTGGGTATGCACACAGCCTTATCCATATTTGTGGCTTCCTAGATTCCTAGAAATATATCAGAGCTTTTCAAAGCCTCCTATGATGATCTCATTACCCAACTTTTCTTGTTAGGTTTTTTGGTCAGCTTGTTGTTTGTCCTAATTAATCACCACCTCAAGCATCTGCTATGTTAAACAATTGCTACTGATAGTTTTTGAAAAGCACCCCCAAGGAATGCTGTTCATACTAGAAGAACTCTGAGTCACATCAACTAGACAAGTCTTGTGAATGGAGTTTTCTAGGAAAGTGCCAGATAGGTCAAATAAAAACAGTCCTCTGGAAATGGGACTTCAGAGGAACTCCAACCCTGTTCTGCCTCCTGTGTTTGCTAGGCTGCTGGTTTTCAGCTTACTGTTCTTACTGAAACTCAGCCATTTTTCTTGAATAGGTTCTTCCTGATTTGTTATCAACCTTTGATCAATTTTCAGTTTCACAAAATTGATTTCAACAATTTTTGCCAATATCCTCCTTGCTTTTATGGAGGAAATGATTTTTATACACCCTTACTCTGGCATTTCCATGACATCGTCTCCAGGCATATCTTGTTCTTTTCCAGGCCCAGTCCTAGGATAATGGGACTTCAAAGCCAGAATCTGGGAGCTAGATGTACTTATTACTACTGGAATGTTCTTGCTCTTCTAGCCTCTCTCATTATACAGAGATAGGAAATATATATATATATATATATATATATATATATATATATATATACACGCACACACGCACACACACACACACACACACACACATATATATATATATGTACAAAATTTTATGTTTTCAATTTTATACCTTCAGTTTTCTTCCAGCACATCACAGGGTTCCTTCTAGCCTTCCCATTACATACTTACATTTCTCTTCTATAACAGTGAGAACCCTAGCCTCCAACATCATTAATATATTTACTCATTTGCTCAATCCTACAATACACAGTAAGTATTTTTAGAATTTCCACACCCATACCACTGTGAAAAACAAACCTAATAAGGTAGAGCTTGATGTTTGTTTGTCCTTTTTATATCTTTAGATAAGGTTACACAGTCGAAGTACTATAGTCAAAAGTTACTTGGTTTAGTTCTTTTTATTTCTCATTCAGAGTGGTTATGTTATTCATTTAATTTCAAATATACTTTGTTTCTCTTTGCATTAAATTTTAGTTTCTTCCCTGCCTATGTTGATTTAATTTTATATTTTTTAATGTAAGACATTAGCATGATTCCAAAAGTCAAAATATAAAAAGGCATACACAGATAAAATTGAAAACCTAGATGAAACGGATAATTTCCTAGGGAAATACAGTTTACCAAAACTAACCCCATTAGAGCTTAACAGACCAGTTTCCATAAAAGAATTGGGGAAAGTTGGGATTAAAGATGGCGGCGTGAGAGGTGAGACACAGGCTTCCTCCTAAAACCGCATATAATATGAAAATATAATTAATACAACTAATCCTGAAAGAGCAACAGGAAGGAGGACTGCGCCAGACTGCACAGACCCGGAGAAAAGAGCAGACTTCACAGAACAGGGTTAACATACCAAAGCTGTGGCCCAGCGGGACCCAAGCCCTTCCCCCACCCCAGCTCCTGGCAGGAGGAAGAGAAACAGAGCAGGGAGGGAGTGGAGGCCTAGGACTGCTGAATACATAACTCCGAAGATCTCCTCTGGGAGCACAAACCTACAATTCATGGTGCTTGCATGATACTCTCATGATTATGGGGTTGGAAAGCTAAGGCAGAATTCCTGGAGAGACTGAGATTGCAGCCACTTGTGGAAAGCAGGGATCCATATCCGGCTGCTCTGGTACAAAAGAAAGGTGGGCAGTCTGAGAGACTTCCTAACAAGGAAGCCCTTAGCAAGAGGGCTGCTAAAGGGGCAAGGATTGCACAGAGCTTACTTCTCAGGAGAAAGGACAGGTAGACACAATTGCCCGGGTGCACTCTGCCCAGCAGGATGGGAGCTTTCACGATCTTCAGGTGCTCCAGCTCCCTGGCTGCCTACACATCTCCAAGAACCCCCTCCATGATTGGCAGCCTACTGCACTTTTCTTCTGGCCAGCCCCATCTGGCTCGCAAACCAGCAAACCCTACCGTGGGGTTAGGCCAGCCAGAGGGAAGATCTGTCTAGAGCAACCACAAACGCAAAGCGTAGAGTCTTATACCTGTGTGCTCAGCCCACTGCTTCAGGCAGTGGAGACAGGCATAGAAGCCGGGAAGCAGGAAACAGCTCTTTCTTCCCCCCAGGCACGAATACCACTCCTCTGTGACCCCCGACACTGCTTCAGAGGCTGAGTAGCTCCAGGGAGTAGAGGTTCTGGGCACTAGAGGGTGCCATATACAAATATGAAATGCCAAAGGAATCTAGTTGAGAGTAAAATTATTAATACCACTCCTGAGAAAGATTTAAATGACATCAACCTCATGACTCTTCCTGAAATGGAGTTCAAAATAAAAATTATTAACATGCTCACGGAGGTACGGAAAGATATTCAATAACTCAGGAATGAATTCCGATTGGAGATCCAATTGTTGAAGAGCACAATGGATGGTATTAAAAGCAGATTGGATACGGTGGAGGAGACAATAAATGAAATAGAACCTAGAAAAGAGGAATACAAAGAAGCTGAGGCACAGAGAGAAAAAAAGATCTCTAAGAATGAAAGAATATTGAGAGAACTTTGTGACCAATCCAAACGGAACAATATTCACATTATAGGGGTACCAGAAGAAGAAGAGAGAGAAAAAGGGATAGAAAGTGTCTTTCAGAAGGTAATTGCTGAAAATTTCCCCAATCTGGGGAAGAAGATAGACTCTCAGGCCATGGAGATGCACAGATATCCCAACCAAAGGGACCAAGGAAGACAATACCAAGACATATAGTAATTAAAATGGCAAACATCAAGGATAAGGACAGACTATTAAAAGCAGGCAGAGATAGAAATAAGGTCACATACAAAGGAAAGCCCATCAGGCTATCATCAGACTTCTCAACAGAAACCTTACAGGCCAGAAGGGAGTGGAATGATGTATTTAATGCAATGAAGCAGAAGGGCTTTGAACCAAGAATACTTTACCCAGCAAGATTATCATTTACATTTGAAGGAGGGA
The DNA here is from genome assembly GCA_032199065.1 of Smutsia gigantea. Classification (NCBI taxonomy): domain Eukaryota; kingdom Metazoa; phylum Chordata; class Mammalia; order Pholidota; family Manidae; genus Smutsia; species Smutsia gigantea. The sequence goes on from JAVSCE010011183.1 coordinate 13,613, forward strand.
TTAAACAATTTCCAGATAAGCAAAGGCTGAGAGAATTTACCTCCCACAAACCATCTCTACACTGTATTTTGGAGGGACTGCCACAGATGGAAGTGTTCCTAAGGTTTAATGACTGTCACCGGAGATAATAAAACCACAGTAAAGAAAGTAGAACAGCTAATTACTAAGCAAATGCAAAAATTAAAAAAAAAATCTCTAAAGTCAATCAAGGGATAGACAAAGAGTACAGAATATGATTCATAACATACGAAGAATGGAGGAGGAAGAAAAAGGAGAAAAAAACCTTTAGATTGTGTTTGTAATAGCGTACTAAGTGAGTTAAGTTAGACTCTTAGATAGTAAGGAAGTTAACCTTGAACATTTGGTAACCACGAATCTAAAGCCTGCAATGGCAATAAGTACATACCTACCGATAATCACCCTAAATGTAAATGGACAGAATGCACCAATCAAAAGACACAGAGTAATAGAATGGATAAAAAAGCCAAGACCCATCCATATGCTGCCTACAAGACACTCACTTTAAACCCAAAGACATACACCGACTAAAAGTGAAGGGATGGAAAAAGATATTTCATGCAATTAATAGTGAGAAAAAAGCAGGAGTTGCAGTACTTGTATCAGACAAAATAGACTTCAAAACAAAGGAAGTCGCAAGAGATAAAGAAGGACATTACATAATGATAAAAGGGTCAATCCAACAAGAAGATATAACCATTATAAATATCTATGCACCTAACACAGGAGCACCTACATATGTGAAACAAATACTAACAGAATTAAAAGGAGAAATAGAATGCAATGCATCCATTTTAGGAGACTTCAACACTCCACTCACTCCAAAGGACAGATCAACCAGACAGAAAATAAGTAAGGAGACAGGGGCACTGAACAACACAATAGAACAGATGGACCTAACAGACATGTACAGAACTCCACACCCAAAAGCAGCAGAATACACATTCTTCTCAAGTACACATGGAACATTTTCAAGAATAGATCATATACTAGGCCACAAAAAGAGCGTCTGTAAATTCAAAAAGACTGAAATTGTACCAACCAGTTTCTCAAATCACAAAGGTATGAAACTAGAAATAAATTACCCAAATAAAAGGAAAAAGCCCACCAACACATGGAGGCTTCACAATATGCTCCTAAATAACCAATGGATCAATGACCAAATAAAAACAGAGATCAAGCAATATATGGAGACAAATGACAACAATAATTCAACACCGCAAAACCTGTGGTATGCAGCGAAGGCCATGCTAAGAGGAACGTTTATTGCAATACAGGCCTACCTAAGGAAAGAAGAACAATCCCATATGAGCAGTCTAAACTCACAACTAACAAAACTAGAAAAAGAAGAACAAATGAGGCCCAAAGTCAGTAGGAGGGACATAATAAAGATTGGAGCAGAAACAAATAAAATCGAGAAGAGCAAAACAATAGAAAGAACCAATGAAAGCAGGATCCAGTTCTTCGAGAAAATAAACAAAATAGATAAACACCTAGTCAGACTTATCAAGAAAAAAAGAGAGTGTACACACATAAACAGAATCAGAAATGAGAAAGGAAAAATCATGATGGACACCACAGAAATACAAAGAATTATGAGACAATACTATGAAAAAGTATGTGGTAACAAACTGTATAACCTAGAAGAAATGGACAACTTTCTAGAAAAATGCAACCTTCCAAGGCTGATCCAGGAAGAAACAGAAGATCTGAATAGAACAATTACCAGCAAAGAAATTGAACTGGTAATGAAAAAAGTACCTAGGAACAAAACACCTGAAGCAGATGGCTTCACCGCTGAATTTTATCAAACATTTAGTGAAGACCTAATAACCATCCTACTTAAAGTTTTCGAAAAAGTAGAAGAGGAGGGAATATTCCCAAACTCATTCTACAGGGCCAGCATCACTCTAATACCAAAACCAGGCAAAGACACCACACAAAAAAAATTACAGACCAATATCCCTGATGAACATAGATGGAAAACTACTCAACAAAGTATTAGCAACCGCATTCAAATATACATCAAAAAGATCATCCATCATGATCAAGTGGGATTCATCCCAGGGACGCAAGTATGGGACAACATTCAAACACCCATCAACATCATCCACCACACCAACAAAAAGAAGGACATAAACCACATAATCATCTCCATAGATGCTGAAAAAGCATTTGACAAAATTCAACATTCATTCATGATAAAAACTCTAAACAAAATGGGTATAGAGGCCAAGTACCTCAACATAATAAAGGCCATATATGATAAACCTACAGCCAATATTATACTTAACAGCAAGAAGCTGAAAGCTTTTCCTTTAAGATCAGGAAAAAGACGAGGATGCCCACTCTCCCCACTTTTATTCAACATAATTCTGGGGGTCCTAGCCACGGCAATCAGACAATACAAAGAAAGAAAAGGCATCCAGATTGGCAAGGAAGAAGTCAAACTGTCCCCGTTTGCAGATGACATGATATTGTACATAAAAAACCCTAAAGAATCCACTCTAAAACTACTTGATCTAATACCTGAATTCAGCAAAATTGTGGGATATAAAATTAATACACAGAAATCTGTTCCATTCCTATACACTAACGATGAACTACCAGCAAGAGAAATCAGGAAAACAGTTCCATTCACAATTGCATCAAAGAGAATTAAATACCTAGGAATAAACCTAACCAAGGAAGTGAAAGACTTACACTCTGAAAACTACAAGACACTCATGAGAGAAATTAAAGAAGAAACAAATAAATGGAAACACATCCCATCCTCTTGGATAGGAAGAATTAATATTGCCAAAATGGCCATCCGGCCTAAAGCAATTTACAGATTCAATGCAATCCCTATCAAAATACCAACAGCATTCTTCAATGAAATAGAGCAAATAGTTCTAAAATTCATATGGAACCACAAAGGACCCCGAATAGCCAAAGCAATCCTGAGAAGGAAGAATAAAGTGGGGGGAATTATGCTCCCTGACTTGAAGCTCTACTACAAAGCCACAGTAATCAAGACAATTTGGTACTGGCCCAAGAACAGACCCACAGACCAATGGAACAGACTAAAGAGCCCAGATATAAACCCAAGCATATATGGTCAATTAATAAACGATAAAGGAGCCATGGATATACCATGGGGAAATGACAGCCTCCTCAACAGCTCGTATTGGCAAAACTGGACAGCTACATGTAAGAGAATGAAACTGGATTACTCTCTAACCCCATACACAAAAGTAAACTCAAAATGGATCAAAGACCTGAATGTAAGTCATGAAACCATAAAACGCTTAGAAAAAAATACAGGCAACAATCTCTTGGACATAAACATGAGCAACTTCATGAACATATCTCCCTGGGCAAGGGAAAAAAAAGCAAAAATGAACAAGTGGGATTGAGACTTCTGGGAAGATGGCAGCATGAGCAGGTCAGTGGAAATCTCCTCCCGAAACCATACGTATTTGTGAAAACACAACAAATACAACTATTCCTAAAAGAGAGACCAGAAGATACAATACAACAGCCAGGCTACAGCCACATCTGTGAAAACTCAGTGCCTCACGAAGCGGGTAAGATACAAAGCCGTGACCCAGCGGGACCCAAGCACTCCCCTCACCCCAGTGCTCCAGCGGGAGGAAAAGATTCAGAGTGGGGGGGAGTGGAGGCACAGCCCTGCTAAGTAACCAGCCCTTGTGATCTGTGCCAGGAGCACTTACACACATTGCATGGTGTATCGGATATTAGAAAAACAGAAGTGCAGGATCTGAGATGGAGACTGCAAGCAGGTCCCCACAGCTGGCTCCCCGGGACAAAAGAAAAGCATGTGCTTTTTTTTAAAGCCTTAAAGAGACAAGGACCCAACAGTGGAACAAAATCATCCCAGCGCACTCGGCCCTGCAGGTTGGGAGTCTTGGGGAATTTCGGACTCCCTGGCCAGTGGCCAGGCAAAGCAGCCGTGCCGAGGCTTCCCACAGAGATCAGCAGCCTGCCATTCAATCCCCCCCTGCCTGGCCTGAGCTGCAAAGGGTCCGGGAGCCTCCACTACTGTGGAACAGCGGAGGAGCGGCCCCGCCCACAGCAACCTCACAGAATCACCTCCCAACTGGCATGAGGCTAAGTGGGAAGAGCCCCAGAACCAGGTTCGGAAGGGACTAAGGGGACCAGAATGCTCCCAATGAGACTGGAAACCCCCACAGTACTATAGGCTAAGCTGAGGCGACCCGCACACAGGCAGCTTAGGGGATTATCCCAGCGACTGCCTCCCAGGGTGCTGGAAAACAGCTCAGGCCCCTGAGAAGGGCAAGGAGAACAACAAGCAGGAAGGGACTTTGTTCTCCCAGCTGACACACATGGCGCCTACCAGTGACCACTGAAAAGAGAGAAGAATATGGTACAAAGATTATCCAGACAACCCCAGAGAAGGGGCCTGATGGGATAGACTTATACAATTTTCCTGAAAAAGAATTCAGAATAAAAGTCATAACCATGCTGATGGATCTACAGAGAAATATGCAAGAGCTAAGGGAATAAATGAGGAAAGACAATGCAGAAATCAGACAAGCAATCAACAGGCTTAGGAGCAGACTGGATGAGGTGCAAGAGACTGTTAATGGAATAGAAATCAGAGAACAGGAACATAGAGAAGCTGAGGCAGAGAGAGATAAAAGGATCTCTAGGAATGAAAGAATATTAAGAGAACTGTGTGACCAATCCAAACAGAACAATATTCGCATTACAGGAGTACCAGAAGAAGAAGAGGGAGAAAAAGGGATAGAAAGTGTCTTTGAAGAAATAATTGCTGAAAACTTCCCCAAGCTGGGGAAGGAAATAGTCTCTTAGACCATGGAACCCCACAGATCTCCCAACACAAGGGACCCAAGGAAGACAACACCAAGACACATAAGAATTAAAATGGCAAAGATCAAAGACAAGGACAGAGTATTAAAGGCAGCCAGAGAGAGAAAAAAGATCACCTACAAAGGAAAACCCATCAGACTATCATCAGACTTCTCAACAGAATCCTTACAGACCAGAAGAGAATGGCATGACATATTTAACGTAATGAAACAGAAGGGCCTTGAACCAAGAATATTGTATCCAGCACGATTATCATTTAAATTTGAAGGAGGGATTAAACAATTCCCAGACAAGCGAAAGCTGAGGGAGTTTGCCTCCCATAAACCACCTCTACAGGATATCTTAAAGGGACTGCTCTAGATGGAAGCACTCCTAAGGCTAAAAAGATGTCACCAGAGAAAATAAAATCATAGCAAAGAAAGCAGACCATCCAAATAATAACTAAAGGCAAAAAGTAAAATCAACTATCCACAAAAACAAAGGAAACATAAAAGACTACAGAATTAAACACCTAGTATATAAAGAATGGAGGAGGAAGAATAAGAAGGGAGAGAAATAAAGAATTGTCGCACTGTGTTGATAATAACTTAACAAGAAAGTTAGATTAGACTGTTAGATAGTAAAGAAGCTACCCTTGAACCTTTGGTAACGAAGAATCTAAAGCTAGCAATGGCAATGAATACATATCTATAGATAATCACCCTAAATGTAAATGGACTGAATGCAACAATCAAAAGGCACAGAGTAATAGAATGGATAAAAAAGCAAGACCCATCTATATGCTGCTTACAAGAGACTCACCTCAAACCCAAAGATATACACAGACTAAAGGTGAGGGATTGAAAAAGATATTTCATGCAAACAACAAGGAGGAAAAAGCAGGTGTTGCAGTACTTGTATCAGGCAAAATAGACTTCAAAACTAAGAAAGTAGCAAGAGAAAAAGAAGAACATTACATAATGATAAAGGTCAGTCCAACAAGAGGATATAACCATTTTAAATATATATGCACCCAACACAGGAGCGCCGACATATGTGAAACAAATACTAACAGAATTAAAGGAGGAAATAGAAAACAGTGCATGCATTTTAGGAGACTTCAACACACCACTCAATCCAAAGGACAGATCGACCAGACAGAAAATAAGTAGAGATACAGAGGCACTGAACAACACACTAGAACAGATGGACCTAACTGATATCTACAGAACTCTACACCCAAAAGCAGCAGGATACACATTCTTCTCAAGTGCACATGGAACATTTTCCAGAATAGACCACATACTAGGCCACAAAAAGAACCTCAGTAAATTCAAAAATATTGAAATTCTACCAACCAACATCTGAGATCATAAAGATATAAAGCTAGAAATAAATTGTACAAAGAAAACAAAAAGGCTCACAAATACATGGAGACTTAACAGCATGCTCCTAAATAATCAATGGATAAATGACCAAATTAAAACAGACATCAAACAATATATGGAGACTAACGACAACAATAACACAAAGCCGCAACTTCTGTGGGACACAGCAAAGGCAGTTCTAAGAGGAAAGTATATTGCAATCCAGGCCTACTTAAAGAAGGAAGAACAATCCCAAATAAATAGTCTAAAGACACAATTATTGAAACTGGAAAAAGAAGAACAAATGAGGCCCAAAGTCAGCAGAAGGAGGGACATAATAAAGATCAGAGAAGAAATAAATAAAATTGAGAAGAATAAAACAATAGAAAAAAAATCAATGAAACCAAGAGCTGGTTCTTTGAAAAAATAAACAAGATAGATAAACCCCAAGCCAGACTTATTAAGAGAAAAAGAGAATCTACACACATAAACAGAATCAGAAATGAGAAAGGAAAAATCACTACGGACCCCACAGAAATGCAAAGAATTATAAGAGAATATTATGAGAATATATATGTTAACAAGCTGGAAAACCTAGATAAAATGGACAATTTCTTAGAAAAATACAACCTTCCAAGACTGACCAAGCAGGAAACAGAAAACCTAAACATACCAATCACCAGCAACGAAATTGAATCAGTAATCAAAAAACTACCCAAGAGCAAAACCCCCGGCCTGATGGATTCACCTCTGAATTCTACCAGACATATAGAGAAGAAATAATACCCATTCTCCTTAAAGTTTTCCAAAAAATAGAAGAGGAGGGAATACTACCAAACTCATTCTATGAAGCCAGCATCACTCTAATACCAAAACCTGGCAAAGACCTCACCAAAAAAGAAAATTACTCACCAATATCCCTGATGAACGTAGATGCAAAAATACTCAATAAAATATTAGCAAACCAAATTCAAAAATACATCAAAAGGATCATACACCATGATCAAGTGGGATTCATCTCAGGGATGCAAACGTGGTACAACATTCGAAAATCCATCAACATCATCCACCACATCAACAAAAAGAAGAACAAAAACCACATGATCATCTCCATAGATGCTGAAAAAGCATTTGACAAAATTCAGCATCCATTCATGATTAAAACTCTCAACAAAATGGGTATAGAGGGCAAGAACCTCAACATCATAAAGGCTATATATGACAAACCCACAGCTAACATCATACTTAACAGCGAGAAGCTGAAAGCTTTTCATCTAAGATCGGGAACAAGAGAGGGATGCCTACTCTCTCCACTGTTATTCAACATAGTACTGGAGGTCCTAGCCACGGCAGTCAGACAAAATAAAGACATAGAAGGCATCCAGATTGCTAAAGAAGAAGTCAAATTGTCACTATTTGCAGATGACATGATATTGTACATAAAAACCCTAAATACTCCACTCCAAAACTACTAGAACTAATATCTGAATTCAGCAAAGTTGCAGGACACAAAATAAACACACAGAAATCTGTTGCTGTCGTATACACTAATGATGAGCTAACAGAAAGAGAAATAAGGAAAACAATTCCATTCACAATTGCATCCAAAGGAATAAAATACCTAGGAATAAACCTAATGAAGGAAATGAAAGACCTATACCCTGAAAACTACAAGACACTCCTAAGAGAAATTAAAGAGGACACTAACAAGTGGAAATTCATCCCATGCTCTTGGCTAGGAAGAATAAATATTGTCAAAATGGCTATACTACCTAGAGCAATCTACAGATTCAACACAATCCCTATCAAAATACCAATAGCATTCTTCAATGAACTGGAGCAAATAGTTCTAAAATTCATATGGAACCACAAGAGACCCTGAATAGCCAAAAAAATCCTGAGAAGGAGGAATAAAACAGGGGGAATTATGCTCCCTGACTTCAAGCTCTACTACAAAGCCACAGTAATTAAGACAATTTGATACTGGCACAAGAACAGACCCAGAGACCAGTGGAACAGAATAAAAAATCCAAACATTAACCCAAACATATATGGTCAATTAATATATGATAATAGAGCCTTGGATATACAATGAGGAGATGACAGCCTCTTCAGCAGCTGGTGTTGACAAAACTGGACAGCCACATGTAAGAGAATGAAACTGGACTACTGTCTAACCCCATACACAAAAGTAAATTCAAAATGGATCAAAGACCTGAATGTAAGTCATGAAACCATAAAACTCTTAGAAAAAAACATAGGTAAAAATCTCTTGGACATAAACGTGAGCAGCTTCTTCATGAACGTATCTCCCGGGCAAGGGAAACAAAAGCAAAAATGAACAAGTGGGACTATATCAAGCTGCAAAGCTTCTGTACAGCAAAGGACACCATCAGTAGAACAAAAAGACATCCTACAGTATGGGAGAATATATTCATAAATGACATGTCAGATAAGGCGTTGACATCCAAAATATATAAAGAACTCACGCACCTCAACAAAGAAAAAGTAAATAATCCAATTAAGAAAAGGGCAGAGGACATGAATAGACACTTCTCCAAAGAAGAAATTCAGATGGCCATCAGGCACATGAAATGATGCTCCATATCGCTAATCATCAGAGAAATGCAAATTAAAACCACAATGAGATATCACCTCACACCAGTGAGGATGGCCAACATCCAAAACACAAACAACAACAAATGTTGGTGAGGATGTGGAGAAAGGGGAACCCTCCTACACTTCTGGTGGGAATGCAAATTAGTTCAACCATTGTGGAAAGCAGTATGGAGGTTCCTCAAAAAACTCAAAATAAAAATACCATTTGACCCAGGAATTCCACTCCTAGGAATTTACCCTACGAATGCTGGATCCCAGTTTCAAAAAGACATATGCACCCCTATGTTTATCGCAGCACTATTTACAATAGCCAAGAAATGGAAGCAACCTAAGTGTCCATCAGTAGATGAATGGATAAAGGAGATGTTGTACATATATACAATGGAATATTATTCAGCCATAAGAAGAAAACAAATGCTACCATTTGCGACAACATGGATGGAGCTAGAGCGTATTGTGCTCAGTGAAGTAAGCCAATCGGAGAAAGACAAGTATCAAATGATTTCACTCATATGTGGAGCATAAGAGCAAGGAAAAAAAAACTAAAAGAACAAAACAGCAGCAGACTCACAGAACCCAAGAATGGACTAACAGTTACCAAAGGGAAAAGGACTTGGGAGGATGGGTGGGAAGGGAGGGACAAGGGGGAAAAAGGGGCATTACGATTAGCAGATGTAATGTTGGGGGGGCACGGGGAGGACTGTACAACTCAGAGAAGATAAGTAGTGGTTCTACAGCATCTCACTATGCTTATGGACAGTGACTGTATTAGGGTTGGTGGGGGGGACCTGATGAAGTGGGTAGTTTAATGAGCATAATGTTGCACATGCAATTGTAGATTAATGATACCAAAATTAAAAAAAATAAAAATTTTTTGAAAGTCACCATGAAATATCACCTCACACCTTTCAGGATGGCTATCTCAGGATAAACAAGAGATAACAAATATATTGGCATGGATGTGGGGAAAAGGTAACCCTGATACACTGTTTATGGGACGGTAAATTGATACAGGAACTAAGGAAAACAGTATGGAGTTTTCTCTAAAAATTAAAAATATATCTACCATGTGATCCAACAATCCTATTTATGGGTAGATATCTGAAGAAGATGAAATCACTCCCTCAAAGAGATATCTATACTTCATGTTCACTGCAGCATTATTCATAATAGCCAAGATATGGAAACAACCTAAGTGTCCATTGACAGATAAAAGGATAAAGATATGGTATATATATACAATGGGATGTTACTCAGGCATTAAATAGTATATCCTGCCATTTGTCACAGCATGGATGGAACTGAGGGCATTATGTTAAATGAAATAAAGTCAGACAAAGAAAAATGAAAAAAAATGAACAAGTGGGGCTATATCAAGCTGAAAAGCTTCTGTACAGCAAAGGACACCATCAGTAGAACAAAAAGACATCCTGCAGTATGGGAGAATATATTCATAAATGACATATCCGATAAGGGGTTGACATCCAAATTATATAAAGAGCTCACGCACCTCTACAAACAAAAAGCAAATAAGCCAATTAAAAAATGGGCAGAGGAGCTGAACAGACACTTCTCCAAAGAAGAAATTCAGATGGACAACAGTCACATGAAAAGATGCTCCACATCACTTGTCATCAGAGAAATGCAAATTAAAACCACAATGAGATATCACCTTACACCAGTTAGGATGGCCGCCATCCAAAAGACAAACAACAACAAATGTTGGCGAGGATGTGGAGAAAGGGGAACCCTCCTACACTGCTGGTGGAAATGTAAACTAGTTCAACCATTGTGGAAAGCAGTATGGAGGTTCCTCAAAAAACTCAAAATAGAAATACCATTTGACCCAGAAATCCCACTCCTAGGAATTTACCCTAAGAATGCAGCAGCCCAGTTTGAAAAAAACATATGCACCCCTATGTTTATCGCAGCACTATTCACAATAGCGAGAAATGGAAACAACCCAAGTGTCCATCAGTAGATGAATGGATAAAGAAGAGGTGGTACATATACACAATGGAATATTATTCAGCCTTAAGAAGAAAACAAATCCTATCATTTGCAACTAAATGGATGGAGCTAGAGGGTATTATGCTCAGTGAAATAGGCCAGGGAGAGAAAGACAAGTACCAAATGATTTCACTCATCTGTGGAGCATAAGAACAAAGCAAAAACCGAAGGAACAAAACAGCAACAGACTCACAGAACCCAAGAATGGACTAACAGTTACCAAAGGGAAAGGGATTGGGAAGGATGGGTGGGAATGGATGGATAAGGGAGAGAAAGGGTCATTATGATTTGCACATATAATGTAGCTGGGGGGGACACGGAAAAGGCAGTATATAACACAGAGAAGACAAGTAGTGATTCTATACCATCTTACTATGGTGATGGACAGTGACTGTAATGGGGTTGGTGGTGGGGACTTGATAATAGGGGGAGTCTAATAACCATAGTGTTGTTCATGTAACTGCACATTAAGGATAGCAAAATAAAAATAGGAAAAAATAATTTAAAAATTATTACTACCGATATTTAACATTATTTGCAATATTGCAAATAATCAATACTGATAAAAGCAACCACTAGTAATGTTATACATTAAATTATATTGATCATACTACTACTACTGATAGCTAATACTCATAAGTGCTACCACTGTTCTAGGCACTTTACATATACAGCCTTATTTAATGTTCATATTGTCCCTATGAGTTAGACATCCTTTTTATCCCTGTTTTACAGATGTGGAACCTGAGGTACAAAGTGGGAATGTGATTTCCCCAAGGACGCAGAGCTAGGACATGGAAGAGCCAGGATTTGAATGCAAATGACCTGGCTCCGCCATTCATATTCTTAGCTACTACACTACACTGCCTGTCTAGAAATTAAATCACTGTCAGTAATATTACACATGAAATTATTATTGTGCGATGTTCATGTTTTTTGACCTGAAAAAATACCCAAGGGGCAAATACACCCATTAACCATCCTACAACCCTCAGAAGGATTCTGGATAGGGACTGTGAGTCCCATTTTTTAGGGAGAAGTACTGATACTGGGAGTGAAGGAAGAGCCAACCCTTAGGCTACCCACTGAGCTGGACCCCATGCTGCACGCGCCACAGGGCTGTCACCCTCACGTGCTGCTTCTCAGCCATCAGTCTTGCTCCAGCAGAGATTCACACACAGACATAGGGCATGCTTAGGCAGGGGGTACTCACTTTGCTCAATTTAATGTATTTTCTAGAAGAGTGATGGGGGATGGAGTGACCCCAGGACTACAGATATCCTGCCAGGAGCAGCACTGATGTCTTGATCTGCAGGAGAATGGCCTCCACACTGGGCTCTATCCTTCCACCCCCACTGTCTATCTCCCCTTCCTCCCAAGGGTTAAAAGAGCTGAGGGCTCCAGGAATGGGCTCTGGGGTCAAGGAATGGCATAAAAGAGTTTGGAGAGCTGGTACTAGGGTTTAGTGGACTGTCAGGAACTGCCAAACTCTTGCAGGTAGCTAAGCCAAAAGGGGCAAGCCCACCAGGGCCAAACCCAGGCCTGGGCCCTTCCCTTGTAGTTGTACCCATTAGTGAACTGGGTGTCTCCTGAGCAGCCAGATAAGCACCGGGTACTCAAAATCCACTCATCCCAATCTGGGACATACCTTGGGCCCTGGGGGAACCTTCCAGGAATGCAAAAGGACAGGGCCGCAGAGGATCTAGGGGGCCATACTTGGTGACCCAGAATGCCTGGAGGAAACCTGGGTTCTTATTGGTAGAAACAGTGGGTAGTCTGATGGGAAGGAATTGGTGGGGGGGCTTCTTTGTTTCACCAAGAAGAGAGATTGGAGCCTTTTTTCAAGCAGATTCTGGTCATCAGGACACTTGAGTGTTCCACTGAATGTTGACACCAATCTGAAATTCTGGTTCCCAGGGGCCTCACTGGAGTGTAAGTAGTAGGTGCTGGGACTGGGAAGGGCCTGGAAAGTGCTGGGAAAACAGGAAGGCCTAAGGAAAGCAGTGCTTGCAGGGGCTCCCACTCAGGTTTTAGAGGGGAAGATGAACTAGAAATGTGAGGCTCGAGCCTGGAGGCCCCAGCTTGCATGAGGGGACTGCTGTATATGGTGTGGGAGGTTGCTGACCAATCCAGCTGGTCCTGCTTTTGAGCCCTACAGCAGCTTCCCTGCTGTCAGCATTTCCTCCAAGTTGTTCAGAGGAGTGAGGGGAGGGGAATGGGGAAGCTTGGAAATTTCCAGGTCACACCTTCCCTCCACCCCTCCAACTCCCCAAACAACCATTTCCAAGGAATCTCCCACAGGCCATGGGTAGGGGACCAAGGCAACCCCTTCTTCCAGAGTCCATCCTGGATTATGTTGAGGGGGAGGCTCTGGGTCCCTGGAGGTTCCCTCCTTTCACTCAAGTCAGACTCACAGTGCAAAACCTAAGGGTGGGGATAGTAACACCCACAGGTATGGATGGGCCTGGACATCCTCACTGGATGACATCAGGACAATGCCTGAGGCAAATTGTTTGCCAACTGACAGGGCATTTGCCAGCAAGCTTGTCAACTGGAGGGACTTGTGAATCGGGGAATTTGCCAATGAGGTAGTGATTTGTCAGCAGTGGGACAATTCATGAACTAGAGAGCCCTGTGTAAACAGGAATTATAAGTCAGTCTACTAAAATATTTTAAACTATTAAGTAGAAATTATCCGATAAGTTGTGGTTGATAATACAAATGAAATTACCATTACCGATGTCACCGAACACCAGTGCTAGTGCCAATATAGAGAATTACTACCAATACCTGAAAATTTATGTAAAATATAAAGCCAAGATTTTGCACCCCTTACCCCCTCAGCGTTGGTCCCAGGGTGTTCCCGCCCAGTCTCAGTAATATGGGTCTGTTCCCAGATAATACACAGAGACACTGCCTGCCAGGTGGTAGTTCTTTATTTCATTGTCTTGAAGAAAAAAAGACAGGAGTGGGAAAGGGGGTGAACAGTGAACAGCTTCTGATGGGGACAGGATTCAGGCTGTTCGGGGCCTTAGGGACTGCCAGGTGCACAGCCCTGGCTCCCGTGGCAGGCAGGCAAGGTAGCGGCTCTGGAAACCCCTTTCAGAGCCTTCAAGGAGCTGGTCTGTCCACAAGCAGTGAGTGTCACTCTGAAGTTTGCAGGGGATGAATGAACAGGGAAACACCTGGAGGAGAGAAGGGAGGCACATCTCTGAGGGCTTCTCCTCCTGCCCCTACTTCCCCTACAGAGCAGAACTTTCCCCTCCTCGGCTTTCAACATTGAGCTGCTAGGGAGACCTGGTATCGACTACCTGAGTACAGACTCAAGAACAGCCCCTCCCATTGGAGGAACAGCCATGGGGCTCAGCCAGGTGACAGTAATCCAGCAAAAGGGTCAGTTTCCTGGAATGGTGGTTGGGGAACAGTCAAGGGGAGGTCAGTCAGGTCTCCTGGGGAACTGTCCCATGGATAGGGGACAACTGGCAGGTGAGGAACTTAGGCACAGGAAGGAGCCATGGGGCTTAGACAGTCACTGGGGTCAGATGATATTGAGGGCCATCAGGGAACAGTCTTGGAACAGTCAGAGAGCAATGTTAACACACCCTCGTGTGTGGAACAGTCAGAGCTGCAGAGCAACAACCAGATGTGCTGGGGAAGAGTCAGTGGGTCTGGGGAACAGCGCTCTGGGTTCTTGGAGAACATCCTTAGGCAACCAAGAAATAATCCCGTCAGGAATAGACAGCGGGACTACAGAATAGTCACAAGGGGGAGTTAGAGGGACAGTCCCGAGAACAGTGAGCCCTCCGGTATCCGAAACATCGCAAGGGAACAACCAGAATTTCCAAGAAAACAGTTTCCGGTTGAGGGGGGCGGGGACCAGCAAGAGAGATCAGGAACAGCCCTAGGGTTTGGGGAGCAGCCACAGAGGCAAGGAGTAGGCAGAGGGAGCAAGAAACAAGCTACGGTTTAAGGAGGAGCCCTAGGACCGCTCTGCAGGTGGCGGGCAGGGCCCGGGCACTCACTGTGCATTCCTCACAGCCAGCAGCGTAGGCGCTGGTGAAGCCCCGGCGCTGAGCGGAGCTCAGACTGTGCCAGGGAACCACCAAACTGCAGGTGGTGATGTACAGTTGCCCATTCCACAGTCGTCCTGCGGGGGAGGGGAAGAGGAGGCAATGGGCAACTTCCGATTGGCTGGGCCGAGGAGTAGGGCGGCGCCTGATCGGCGTCTCTGGAGCCCGGACCCCTCTAGGCAAAGCCCCGACCTTCTGATAGGCTGAAATTGGGGCGGCCCCCATTTCAGCTGGGATCGTCCCTCAGAGCCTCGCCCCTTCCCCACGGCCCGGCAGGGTCTAAGGGACAGGTCGGCGTGGCACAGGACGAGGGGGCGTGGCCTCACCCGCGATAAGAAACTCCTCGCTGCGGTTCTGGGACCCGTGGAAGTATCCGCAGAGACTCTCCATAGCTGGGGTGTAGACGTAGCGCATATCAGAGGCATCCCCCGAGGCGTTGAACCCTTTGAACATCTGACGACGGATGAGGGGAAGATTTTTTTACTGTCATAACCCTCCCACTCCACGTTCTTCCCTGAAGTCGTACAGCATCCGGACCTCACAGCTAACTTCCTCCACCAACCGGTGGCCCAGAGGCTTTTATTTTGATGGGGTGGAAGATGTTAGGAACTGCTGGGGAAAGGGCAGGAGGGGATACCTTGGTCATCTTGATCTCATAACGCTGGTAAAAGGTGGTCTGGTTGACCTCTGCAGTCCCCACGAACTTGGCCCTGATGACTGCAGGAGACGAGGGGAGAAAACGAGTCAAATGGACTGCATGAGCCAATACAATAAAATAATTGCAATAATAATACCAGCAAAGCACATACTTAAATAGGGACTGCTAAATGCCAGACAGCACACGAAACCATTTACACATTGGTTAATTGAGTCATCTGTATATTGAGTGCCTACTCTTTGCCAGGCACTGCTTTAAGCCTTTTTCTTACATTCATCTTGTGTTCCTTCACCCAACTAATATTATGCAGCACCTGCTGTGTGCCAGGCAGGCACTGTTCTGGGTGTTAAGGGCACGATAGTGAACAAAACACAGAAACCCCTTACCTCCTGGAGTTCACATCCTAGCCAGGAAGAAACGGGCTAAGCACAAGCAAAATAAATAAACATATGGAACATTAGACAGTGTTAAATGTGATGGGGAATTTCAGAGCTGGGGAAGGGGGAAGAAGAGTTCTAGAGGACAGAGGTTAAACTTGGGAACAGGGAGGTCAGGGATGGCCACTCTGAGAAGGTGACATTCGAGTCAGCCACCCAAGTGAATACCTGGGGGTAAGGGTATACCAGGCAGAGGGAGCAGCCAGTACAAGGCCCTAAGGTGAGATTGCGCCTGCAGGAATGAAGGAAGCCTGAGAACGCCAGGTGTGGCTAGAGCAGGGCCAGGGCCGAGCTGAGTGGAACTGTTCTAGAGACGGGCACCACTGCGAACCCCACTGGGCTGAGAGGAAAACGAAAGCACAGAGCATGTGGGCAGAGTGGGGCACACTCACCAACATTGGAGCTGCAGAAGGCCATCTGTGGGTGGGGTGGGGCACAGGTACAGGCCCTGCTGGGGACTGTCAGCCACAGCAGCAGCAGGATGCCGGAGGCCAGGGGTGCAGAGGGGGCCATGGTGGCTTCTGCAGAGGTGAGAAGGAGGGGTCAGAGGCCCAGGCCTCCCACCCCATCCTGTCCCCGACCTTCACCCAGAGCAGCCTGGAGGGGAATCAAGCCACTGCACTTAGGCTTGAGGGGTTGGGGAGTTTGGAGATTTTAAGGGGGTTAGGGATTTGAAAGCCCAGAGGAGTTTAGGGGGCCAAGGGGTCCAGAGAGTTTAAGAGTTGTGGAATTTGAGCTTTTAGGGGTCTGGGAGAGTGCGGGATTATGGGGTTGTGGAGTTTGAGGATGTAGGGGCCTTGAAAAAATCAGAAGGTTGAGGAGGTGGGGTGAGGAATTTGGGTTTGGGGAGTGGGAGGGCGGTTTCAGGGCTGTCCGTGCATATTAGGAAATAGAGGAGGCCGGGGAGTTGAAGTGAATTGAGGGATCTGGAGCAGACTGGGGGTTTAGGGAGTTGGGGGGAGTTTGGGGCCTTATGGGGATGGGGATGGGGTGCCAAGGGAATTGGGACCAAAGTTTTGAGGTTTAGGGAGTGGGGGATTTAGGGATTGGGGGGAGTTCAGGGCTTAAGGGGTATGGATGGGGGATTTGGGGGTAATGAGGGAATTTAGGGGAAGCAGCAGCTTGGAAGGCACCTGTGATATTGGGGGCACATGGGTTTGGGGAGTTGGGCGTGGATGTCACGGGTTTGAAGGAGTTGGGAGTGTCCTAATTGAGGGAGCAGCTCCAGTCCCCCACCCTCCTCTCCTGGACAGGCCCAGAGTGCTGGAACCCGCCAGCCAGCCAGGCAGAGCAGCCAGGCATTCCGCAGGGAAGTTCCAACCAACCTCCAGACCCTGAGGGCTGTCGGCGCCCCTGCCTACCTCTGGTGTAGCCTTCTACGTGCTGGGTCTGCGGTGGTAGCAGCAAAGTGTGAGCCAGGGTTGGAGCACGGAGGATAAATGTCCACAGGAGGGGCGGGGGTGGCAGTGCTGCGGAAACCGCAGGCCTCCAGGCTTCCTGGATGCATTACTCATCCGCCCACCATCAGTGGAGGCCAAGGGGCAGGCCGAGGGCCTGCCGAAGAGATGTACCCTCCCACTGGCCTCTCCCTGGCCACCCCCATCCCCCTTCTCCATTGTCAGGCACCAGGCTTTCCAGGGGGCTTCAATGGAGGGCTGATAGGAAGGATTACCCCCAGTGCAATTCCCTAAAGTCTCCAAACCGTCCAAAGTCTGTCCCATCATTCATGCCCCCGAAACTCCCCAGGGCTGAAGCCCCGGTTAGTTCATTCCTTCAATAAACATTTCTTGCGCACCTTGTTGTGTGCCAGGCACACACAAAAATCTCTCTCCTGGTAGATCAGACATTCCAATGAAGGGTTGGGGAGGCAGAGAAAAAACAAAGAAGTAGAAGAAGTGGAGGGAGATAAGGCAGGTAAATGGAGGAGGAATTCAAGGTGGGAAAACTGAGGCACAGAATGGTTAGGTAATTTATACAAGATCACAGTTAATAAGCGGCAGACCTGGGATTTGAACTCAGGTGGCCTGGAGCCAGAGCCTGAGGCTAAGCCCTTTCAAAACACATTGGCAAATAGCATTTATATACCACCTACTGTGTACCAGACACTCTGAATAATGTATCTCTCTTAAATCTCACAATAAGTTCCTGAGATGGGTACTGGTATTATTCCCATTTTACAGATGAGGAAATACGAGGCTTAGAGGGATTGAAGAACTTTTCCAGGATCACAGGGCATGGCTGGGATTTGAACCTAGGCTAACTGGCGCCAGGATCTTTCTCCAGGCATGGTGGTACAGTCCTGGCAGGCAGGGATGGCACCCGTGAATTCATGAGCATTGGGGTGGGGGGGAGCCCCAGGGTGGTGAAAGAGGCCCCTGAGTCAGTAGAAAACTGATCCCCTCCCATCCTGCCACCCTCCCACACCCCTGGGGAGGGGTCTGGGGTAGGGTGAGGTGAGGCAATCCCTGCCCACCAGCTTCAGATGCTGCCTGAATCTTCTCTGGTCCTGGGAAAGGGCTCTGGGGGCTGATTCACATCCTTCATTGTTCATTCAGGGAGGACAGACCAATAATAATGATGGTAGTGATGATAGCAGCCACTTTTTGAGCACTTACTGTGCCCTAAAGCCTTTGTGTAAATTCTCCCATTCAATCTCTGTTATCCCCTTGCTATTGAAGCTTGGTTAACTCCAGGAGGTTAGCCCGATCACCACCACCAAAAACTACGGCTAGCATTTTTTTTTTATTAAGGTGTCAGTGATATACAATCTTACGCTCAGGTTTCACATGAGCAACATTGTGGTTACTAGATTCCCCCCATTATCAAGTCCCCACCACATACCCGATCACAGTCACTGTCCATCAGCGTAGTAAGATGCTATAGAGTCACTACTTGTCTTCTCTGTGCTATACCTACTCCCCCGTGCCCCCCCCCTTTTGTGAGTGAATCATAATACCCCTCAATCCCCTTCTCCCTCTTTCCCCACCCGCCCTCCCCACCCCCTTCCCTTGAGTAACCACTAGTCCCTTCTTGGAGTCTGTGAGTCTGCTGCTGTTTGTTCCTTCAGTTTTGCTTCATTGTTATACTCCACAGATGAGTGAAATCATTTGATACTTGTCTTTCTCTCCCTGGCTTATTTCACTGAGCATAATACCCTCTGGCTCCATCCACGTTGTTGCAAATGGTAGAATTTCTTTTCTTCTTATGCTATGGCCAGCATTTTATGGAGCACTTTCTGGGTATCAAGAGCTGCTCGAAAATCTTTTTAAGTACTTTCTCAGTCCCAAGGACCTCCTTGTTAATTAATGTTGGCTAACCAAGGGATGTTAAACCAATACAATAAACGTATCGAACACCTTTTGAGGATGGAGGCTTCCTGTGTGCCTGATACTGCGCTTTTCCCAAAATAACTAATCAGTTCCTCACAACATCGCTGCCAGTTAGACACTGCTCATAACTCATTATACAGATGAGGAAACTGAGACACACGCAGGGGTTGAGTGAACTGCCCAGGAATGAGAGTGCAGAAATGACTCTTGCAGGGAGAGAAAGGGGGGAAGGGAAGGAAGGCAGGAATTTGGGGAAGCTGATTGTGAAAGCAAAGAGTGAGAGCGCCTGAGCTGGGTTGGCTTAGTAAGTCTGCGGGGCCAGAGGGAGAAATGCGGGAAGGGAAAGTCCTGTGTGGCCCCTCGCTGACCCAGTTCTCACGCCAGCGCTGTGACTCTCAAACCTGAATCAGCACAGACTTCTGCCAACTGTCTATGTGCAAGGGGTTCTGTGCGTCCTAGTCATTGTGCAGGGTTTGAAACTGGTGGGGTTTCACAGAGGGGTGCCTGGGGGTGTGCCCCTCAGGAGAGCTGGATGGATGTGGAGGCTATGGGACCCAGCTGGGGGTCCAGGGCAGACGCCGGACAGTCCCCACAAAACACCATGTGCTTTGGCCTGATTGCGCCTTCTGGACAAATCAGGAAACTGAGGCCCAGAGGGCGTTAAGTGACCTGCCTGGGGTCCCGCATAGACTTAGGAAGAGGAGAGGCTAGGATTCAAACCTAGGACTCTCCAGAGGATCCAAGAGTGCAAAGTGACCTGTATGCACACGTGTGGGCACACACATACACATACATACAGGGTTGTGTTCAGGCTCAGGTCCAAAGGAAGCAAGGAGAGTTTATAAAAAGGGGCCAAGAAAGCATGGGGCGGGGGTGGGGGAGGGATGCATGCAGCTCACTGCTGTGTCTCTACCTCTGAGAGCTGTGTGTGCTCCTGTGTGTGTGTGTGGGTTTGAGGTTGCATCTCAGCTAGCCCTGTGTGTTTTGTGCTGCTTCTTGGAATTGTATGTCTGCCTGTGCAAAGCAGGTCCAGGTTGCACATGTAATTGTGGATGTGTTGTTCACCTCCATGAGCTGCATGTATGCCTGAGTTGTAAGTCATGCGCCGCCTCTGCATTGCTTCCCTGGAATGGTAACTAGAGGGTTCCTGTAGCCCCTGTCCCAACACGGTGCCTCTCAGTGCCCCAGAATGACGCCAGTCATTTGGGAAATGAGGGAGGTTGGGGGGTGCAGAGGGAGGGCGAGGCCTGAAGGTCAATCAGTCACCCTGAGCCTGCGGGCTTCCTGTGCCTTTCGGGAACCACAGCCGCCCCTGCAGTCCCTCCAGGAATGCCATCTCTGCTCTGTGGGGCAGCTGTCTACACAGCGGAGGGCTGGTGCCCTGCATTCTGGCCTTGATGGGGCTGGGGTCAGCCAACCCAGTCCTCTCTACCCCGCCCAGAGTCAGGGGAGTCTTGAGATATCACCATGTGTGTAGTGAGAGGAGTGTGTGTGTGTGTGTGTGTGTGTGTGTGTGTGTGTGTGTGAGAGAGAGAGAGCGAGCAAGCACACATCCAGAATCTTCTGTATACTTAGGAGAGTTGTGGGTCTCTCTGGTTGTGTGTACGCCTCTCTATCTGTATAGACATGGCATGTTGTGTGTGTCTCTAGATAAGACTTTTTGTGTGCCCAGGAGTGCAGTGTGGGTCTCTGTGTCTTGAATCTCAGTGGTTTTGTGAATACCTGGAAGCGTGTGCATCTCTGTGCGCTGTGGGTCCTTCTGTTTGTTGTACACATGTCCAGGAGTGTTGCACGTGTGAGTGTTGAATATGTGCCTAGTTCTTTTGTGGGTGCCTCTGAATTCTGTGACTGTGCCTCAGCATTCTGCTGCGTGTGTCCCTGTAACTGTTCTGTGGAGTTGGGCAAGAGGAGAGTGGCTGTGTTGTGTGCTGCTGGGCAAGGAGGCTACCCAGGAAGGACCAGCTCCTGCCACACACCTCACACCAAGG